>JABUQX010016168.1:65000-67500 GCA_015478945.1 Trachelipus rathkii | reverse complement strand
ATATATTTTGCAGTATATATTGATTACTAAGGCCTCTAAACTTGATACTGCAATACTACACTTGGGCGTTTGGACTGCTTTGAATTTCTACTATGATTATATATTTATATATGTTACTTACTCACGGGTAGTTAGGTATCATATAAATACTATAAGTATATCTATATAATATATTATATAGTAATTATAATATATATTATATATATATATATATATATATATATAGTATATATATATAATATAGTATATATGATATATATATATATATATATATATATATATATATATATATATATATATATATATATTCTACCATCCAAAATAAAAATAAAAAAAAATAAAAATCATGTTTCCGGGCATTTTAAGCGGAATGTTATTTGGTGACATAATGATCAGGTGAAACCCTCTTGAAAAGCCCCTCAGATGTCGATATTGAGGCAAAATTTTTCTAAGTTTTTTCTTCCTAACTCAATTCCGGTTGTAAATGCTCAAATCCGTTTGAATAGCACGGACGTCTAGCGGATTTTTTTTTTTACAGTGGAGCGAGCGGATTTTTAGTGTAGGTGGGAATGTAAACACCCCAAAAAGGAACAGGCTCTGGTCAGATGCTAGTGAAAGCTTAATGTTTTTGCATCACAATTTGAGAATTTTTGAATTTGAGTATTGAATGATATCTATCTTTATCTTAAAGGAGTATATTATTATTATGTCATGTTTGAATAAAAGCGTTTTTAATTTTGTCTTTTCAGCTGATTAATTGAGGTCTCTTCTTTCATTATTTTTATTCTTTATACTGTAGCTAGTTCAAAAATCTTCTTGTAAATTGTAATCATGTTAAAGCATAAAAGCTAATAGCTAAACTTTGTTAATACTAACTGGAAAAGGGAAATGAAATATTTTTTGAATAAACACAAACATAAAAAGTTATTAAAATTATATTTACATTTATTATTCCTTTAACATACTATTTTAATTTATAAAATAAATATACTTGGGCCCAACCAAATATGAAATAAATGGCTAAGTATTGGTTGTACAGGGAATGCAACCCTGAGTTGCCTAGCAGTACACAAATGTTCTATCTTATTACTGTGTATTTATTATATTAATTAAAGTCGGTATCGGTATCGGCCTCTTTTCTGGTATTGGTACATCTCTACTTCTGAGTTACATTTTTATATGTGGGGTCGGTGCCTTCTGTTTTAGAAATTCAGATGTTTTATATTTTAGAGAGTAATCTTTTGTTTCTGTTTAGTTACATCTTTTTCAGGAGTCGAAGTGATGGTGGGAGACAGATTAGGTGAAAAAGAAGCAGGCCTCTTACATGAGTTTGGTGAACTTATCGGGAGGGTATAGGGCAGAGTTTCTTGGCAGGAAATGCTCTCTAAGCTATGTGGAGGATGAACAGACTTTGTTTCATTGCTGGTCAGTTGAAAGTTAGCACGCGGGGTGGTGCTGTTGACGGCATTCTGGGCTGGAAATCGAATTGAAGCCTATTTTTTGACTAATTGAATAGTCTCCAATATAGGCAGTGCAGGCGAGAAGGTTACAGTAACTGCTTGATTCTTACTGGGATTGTGGGGAAGAGTTCTACTGGAATGGAGTTGTGTCGGTGGGTTGACACAAGGAGACGGGAGGGCTGCTGCAATTGTAGCATAGGGTTGCCTTTATCTTGTAGGATATTTATCTTTGAGCTGGTGTGTGGCATCTCTCCTCCTCAATTTTTGTATGGTACATAATTCCAAAAGCTCCTATTCAAACAGGTAAGATGGTCATTTAAGGAAAGAGGCACTCTCCACAGTTTTTGCAGATTGGTGTGTTTTCACAGGGAATGTAAAATTCTTCTCCACAGACTGTACATATATCATGCCCTCCTCTACAGTACTTTTGGGAATGACCAAACCGCTGGCATTTAAAGCAACGTCTAATTCGGCGAGTCAACGTACGAACACTGTAGCTTGTAAACATAATTTTCAAATTAGTAGGTGGAAAATGGGTGTGAAAGGTCGGTAGTAGTAAACGAGAATTTGGGGTGTCAAGCGAGTCCCGACGTGGGCAAATCTGTAAATGTTAGTAACAGGGAATCTTTTCTGCTGTAGATTTCTTAGAATGACAGAAATATCTTCGTCTTTCTGTTCTAAAGAGTAAATAGTGCTTTTAAATGTATTTCTTATTTCAACAGGAGTGGAAATAAGAGGGATGATTTCAAGAGAAGTTAAAGATGACAAGATAGAACTTTGATTTCGGGTAGTAGCTTTAACGAGAAGAGACCCATTCCTCATAAACGTAACTGGGAGGTGGGGTCTTCAATTCCTAAAGCCTTTTCAAGTGCGTCGCTAAAAATGATGATTCTTTGCTCAGTAAGAGCTTTGAAAGTGGGGGATCGCAATAAGTAATACATCGGGAATGTTGTGTCAGCTGGCAGTCCCAGAGGGGTGCAGCATATGGAGTAAACAATTGAGAACGACTAGGACAGGGGCACCTTTTTGGGGTTGCCCCG
>JABUQX010016168.1:25000-45000 GCA_015478945.1 Trachelipus rathkii | reverse complement strand
AAATCCACCCAGTCCATACCCTCTTTGTAATTTTGTTCCAACGAATACCCTATCGTTATCCATTATTAACGGAGCTTCTATCAGGCCCTATCTTTACACTGTGAGAGTAAGTTAATGAATGAATAAATATAACTAATTAACATCACGTTATATATAATCTTACACCGTATCTGATTTGTTAGATGTTTTCTAACAGCTATATGGAAGCGTACAAATCAGTTTTGGATAAATATTCCATCATGTTATAGTTAAAGTGTCTGTTTCTTTCTAATATGAACTTTACACAATAGTGTTCCGTCTGTGAATGGATACGGTCTACCTTCGACATCCTTTATATGCATTCGCACAGACCCTAAATGTGAACAACTGAGAGGTAAGTAATGAACATTTGGAAAAGATATAACCTTTCCCTTTTTAGGAAAATGAACCACCCTTAATAAGGGGGCTTTAGTATTCCCTACATACTGATGGTCAACTATATATGTATAAACGTAAGCCATCCCTTGATCTTGTAACATCTCCGAAGGAATGCATATATAATTGAGAGATAAGTTTGAGTCATTAAGACTGTTGTTCAGAGTAGGGGAAGGTTCATTATTTCCACTATGTCTATTTAGAACAGTAGAATGTTCTACTACAGCTTCGTGTTCATGCACACATTTCCGAAACCAATCTGAATGTTTAAGGATAAACACTTCAGGGTTTCTCAAATTCATTCCTGTTGTCGATCTTAAAGTGATTAATACCCTGTCTTCCCCGGGGTGGTTATTAATAATGTATATTAAATCTTTACATATCTTACTTACAGCAAACTGGGTGTTTAAATAACTGTGGATGTCATGGATTGAACGGTAATATCCTCGTTTTAACACAAATTTTTCATAGAAATATTCCGAACCTTTAATTGTCACACGTTTTAAATCGGATGTGTTTTTTATTTTTAATATAGATTTAACATAATCTGCAACTCTATACACCATTATCCAATGACGTGTCTGAGGGAGATTTTCAATATTTGCGTCTAATATCATTTCGCACAGTCCTACCTCATAGAGATCTCTGTTAAGTTGAATAGGATTCATTAATTCGGTTGTAAAATCTGAGACTTTATTATCAGGATATAGATCCAAAGATGCCGAAGATAGCAGAGTTAAATAGAAATGATCTACACTCTCCATGATTACGATGACTAATGATTAATGTTTCGTGATTTCACTAGCTTTTATATATGAATTAAACTTGCTTAGGGTAGCCCACCCATTTCACCAGATACTGTTTATTTTTATCCCTACCTTTTGAACCTAATATTTTTTCTATTTTATACATATTAGCCAGGGTTGGGGATTTTTTTGATTTTTTTTAGAAAAAAATCAATTTTTGATTTTTTTGATTTTATTGATTTTATTGATTTTTTTGATTTTTTTGATTTTTTCAGATTCGTGACGTCACGCGATATATATATATATATATATATATATATATATATATATATATATATATATATATATATATATATATATATATATATATATATATATATATATATGTTATATATTATTATATAATATATATATATATATATATATATATATATATATATATATATATTATATAAAGAGACAGTAAGAAGACGCAGAATCCAATCTAGAGTGTCCCATTCAACTCATAAAAATTAAGAATTAAGAATAATTTTTAATAATAATTAATGTAATTAATGAATAGTAATTATAATTAAGAAGCCACATGGCCCTACCTAGACTGTCCCAGGTCAACCAACAAGAATTAATATTAAAGAATAATAATAAAAAAAGAAGTATTGGCCCATCTAGAATGTCCCAGTCAATCCATTATAATAGATAAATAAGAATAATAATCCGAAGCCGCATGGGCCTATCTAGACTTGACCAGTCAACTTATAATAATTAATAATTAAGAATAATAATTAAGAAGCTGCATTAACCCCTCTAGAGTGTCCCAGTCAACCCATAATATATAAGAATAATACTTAAGAAACCGCACGGTCCTTTTTAGAATGCCCAGTCAGCCAATAAAAATTATTAATTAAGAAGCCGCATTGGCCCCTCTAGAATGTCCCAGTCAACCCATAATAAATAATAATAAGAATAATACTAAGAAGCCGCATGGCCTTTCTAGGACTGTCCCAGTCAACCATAATTAATAATATTTAAAAATAATAATTAAGAAGCCACATTGGTCCCTATAGAATGTCCCAGTCAACTCATAATAAATAAGAATAATACTTAAGAAGCCGCATGGTCCTTTTTAGACTGTCCCAGTCAACCAATAAAATATAATAATTGGGAAGCCGCATTGGCCCCTCTAGAATGTCCCAGTCAACCCATAAAAATTAAGAATTAAGAATAATTTTTAATAATTATAATTAATGTAATTAATGAATTAGTATTATAATTAGAAGCACATGGGCCTACATAGACTGTCCCAGTTAACCAACAAAAATTAATAAATAAGAATAATAATTCAGAAGCCACCTGGGCCTATCTAGCCTGTCCCAGATCAACCCATAACAAATAATAAATTAGAATAATTATGGTCTAATTATTAATTATTATGGGTTGACTGGGACAGGCTAGATAGGCCCATGCGGCTTCTGAATTATTACTCTTATTTATTAATAATTATGGATTGACTGGGACATTCTAGAGGGGCCAATGTGACTTTTTAATTATTATTCTTAATTATTAATTATTGTTGGTTAACTGGAACAGTCTAGGTAGGCCCATGTGGCTTCTTAATTATAAATACTATTCATTAATTACATTTATTATTATTAAAATTATTCTTAATTCTAATTTTTAATGGATTGACTGGACATTCTAGAGGGACCAATGCGCTCTCAATTTTAATTTTTAATGTCTACTGGAAAGTCTAAGAAAGACCATGTGGCTTCTTAAGTATTATTCTTATTTATAATGAGTTGACTGGGATATTCTAGATGGATCAATGTTGCTTAATTATTATTTTTAATTATTATTAGTTGACTGGGACAGTCTAGATAGGCCCATGCGACTTCTTAAAAGTATTTATTTTTGTCAATTTTTTTTTTCTTATTGTATTATTTTACTGGGACATTCTAGAAGGGCCAATGCGGCGGCCTAATTATTAATTTTTATTGGTTGACTAGGACAGTCTAAAAAGGACCATTCGGCTTCTTAAGTATTATTCTTATTTATTATGAGTTGTTGTCTGGGACATTCTAGAGGGGTAAATGCTGCTACTTAATTACTATTTTTAATTATTAATTATTATTGGTTGACTGGGACAGTCTAGATAGGCCCATACGGCTTATTAAGTTTATCTTTTATTAATGATTATGTTGACTGAGACATTCTAGAAGGGTCAATGCGGCTTCTTAATTGTTAATTTTTATTGGTTGACTGGGACAGTCTAAATAGGACAATGCGGCTTCTTAAGTATTATTCTTATTTATTATGGGGTGACTGGGACATTCTAGAGGGGTTAATGCAGCTTCTTAATTATTATTCTGAATAATAATTAAGAAGCTGCATTAACCTCTCTAGAATGTCCCAGTCTACCCATAATAAATAAGAGTAATACTTAAGAAGCCGCTTGGTCCTATTTAGACTGACCCAGTCAACCAATAAAAATTAATAATTAAGAAGCCGCATTGGCCACTCTAGAATGTCCCAGTCAACCATAATAAATAATAAATAAGAATAATACTTAAGAAGCCGCATAGACCTATCTAGACAGTCCCAGTCAACCAATAATAATAATAATAAATATATATATATATATATATATATATATATATATATATTATATATATTATATATATATATATAATATATATATAGATATATATATATAATATATATTATAATTATATATATATTATATATATTATATTATAATTAATATTTAAAATTAATAATTAAGAAACCACATTACGCCTCAAAATGTCCCAGTCAACTTTCAGAATAGAATAGAATAATACTTAGAAGCCACGATGGTCCTTTTTAGGGACTGTCCCAGTCAACAATAAAAATTAATAATTAAGAAGCACATTGGCCACCTCTAGAATGTTCCCATTCAACTCATAATAAATATCAAATAATAAATAAGAATAATACTAAGAAGCCGCATGGGCCTATCTAGACTGTCCCAGTCAACCAATAATAATTAATAATTAATAATTAAAAATAAAATTAAGAACCGCATGGACCCTCTAGAATGTCCCAGCCAACTCATAATAAATGAAGAATAATACTTAAAAAGCCGCATGGTCCTTTTTAGACTTCCCAGTCAACCAATAAAAGATTAATAATTAAGAAGCCGCATTGGCCCCTGTAGAATGTCCAGTCAAACCCATAATAAATAATAATAAGAATAATGACTTAAGGAAAAGCCGCATGGGCCTATTTAGACAACTTCACGCCTATTTTTATCCTCAAAGCCAAAATTCTACCTCGTCGTTTGCTTTACGTTTCGCCCCTCCAAGCATATCTATGCTTTTCTAATAAGGGCTGCTAAAATTGTGGACAAATATCAACTACTGGCCTAACATAATCGTATTATACGACATTTATACAAAAGAATTATATAATTAGTCTGCATGCTGCATTTAATTTCCAATTTTAACCTAGGCCCTGAGCTCTGGTTTCAAATCTTACAATGGAAACATGAAACTGCAACACTAAAGAATGTTTTACAATGCCAATAGTTTTGTTGAAAATTAAAAACAAAAATATTAAAATATAATAATAATAGTTTTATTTTAATTTTTTATTTATATTGAAGCTAAATCACTTAAATATATACAATATATATTATATATATATATATTATTATATATATTAAAAAAAAATATATATATATATTATATATATATATATATATATATATATATATATATATATATATATATATATATATATATATATATATATATATATATATATATATATATATATATATATAAAAAAATCAATAAAATCAAAAAAATCATGATTTCTTTATAAAAAAATCAAGTAAAAAAATCAGTTGATTTTTTTAATTTGATTTTTTTCGTGCCATCCATGCATATTACTCTCAGGATCGAATCGTATTTTCTGTATTTCTTGTTTATAAAATCCTCCTTTTATGGATTCTCCATCTAAATCTTTGAGATAATATAATTTCAACCCATCATTAGGAAATTCTTTTATACTATCTACCTTAAAAACTTCTCTAGACCATCCCGCTTCATATCCTTTTCTAAACCTGTCATCAGCTCTAGACACTCTTACATATTCATTCACGTTTATACAGGATTTATCTTTAATTTTTACACCTCTTGGGTTTTGCTGGATCACCGATGGTGTCTTCAGCATTTCTAAAGGAGTTGTCTTTATAGTTCTATGAAGGGCATGATCCAATATTTGGCTGGGGCTGGCCCCAGTTTTCACCCCCACCTAAAAATGGACATCAAATTCGGAATTATCAGCCGATTGTGACCCTATAAACACCAAACTGTAGCTTTTTTTGGCCTCTGAAACGTTGTTTTCCGTGGTTTTTCTGTGTCTGTAGTTATTCTTTCAAAATTTTCAATTTTTCAAAACCCATGTTTTTGACATTTTTCGTATCAACTTCCAGAATTTTTTTTGAAATGACTTCAAACTTGAAATATGCATAGATTGGTCCATTACCTACAATAATTACGTATTACATTTTCGATTTCTTGAGTTCTGTGCTCAGCGTTGTCCAATTTCCAAACCCATTTTTTTTGGATTTTGAAATGAAAAATTGCGATAATTTTTTTCCTGTTCGGGCAAAGTGAATGAAATTTTCAGGGCATATGTAGTCGGGGGAGAGGCACATTTTTTACTTAGATAATTTCTTTGTATATGCAATAGTTTTGGATTTGTTCTTGGAACAAATTTTCAGAAAAAAAATTTTGGAAAATTTTTTAAAAATTTTCTTTTGAGTATACTGTATGGGATTTTTCTTATTCTTCCTCTGGTAACACGCTTAAATTTATCTGACCCGTAAGAGGTACCTGACGGACTTGTTTCTGGTCTAGGCATCTTGGGGATATTATCCAAATCTGCCAGTCTTTGTGTATTTAAGATTAAAGTTCGGGGGAAGTTAATAGTCTGAAGTTCTTGTTTGATGGTAGGCAATCCTGCAACAGCACCTTTCTTCCAATCACGTGAGAGATCTGCTATCAAGTCAACAATATTTGATCCTTTGGACAATTTCAGGGTGAGGGTTTTTTTTGTCCTAATCATTCCATGATAATTGATCTTTTAAAATATTATATAAAGCTAGTCCAGCTTTGCGACCTCTATTTGGCAAGCTCTCCTCCAGGATATTTTTAAAAGTATCTTCGTTTTTCACAGCAGGTATTACCTCCGCAGGTGTGGTTGAATCATTCGAGATTGACTTACTTATTGAGGCATATAGATGTAAGTTTTTAAGATCTATTAATTTATGTATGGCTTCTTGATATAAGGCACGTTTTTCATGAATGTTAATGTCTGAATTTAATACCCTAAGCACTTCTTTCTCGTAATTGTTTATCTGTTCAACTTTGGGATCATATAAACTTTGGGGCAGAGGTTGCAGATATGGTCCTGGATCATTCTGGATATGATTGACTCTGGTGTTTTAATTGTTGATGAATTGCGGGAGAAGGTAACCCCTGTAATGGTTGTTGTATAGGCTGTACTGTCTGAGGCTGTACTAGAGGTGACTGGTTGGTTGTATGTTGATCAGAATGTGTAGTATTATTATACTTCATTTTCTCATACTCACTATATGGTAGTACAGCCACCTTCTTCATTATTCGGATACCCACTTAGTTATTAAAGGAGCTATGACGGAAAAAAGTAACGGTAGGAACACTCCACCTCCTTTCTGCAGTAACTTCTTTTTACTTTTCAGATTTTTTATATTTAGAGAGAGTTTTTTAATGATGTTTCTGTGACGGCGAAGTTTCACCTTCTGAGGTTTGTTTAAAGGAACATTTCCTTTTATAAGATTTAAGCAGAATTCGCATACACACTGGATGAATTTTTCATCATTACAGATTAGTTTACGTTTTTCAGCTGTTTTAAGTTTTTTAAATTTTTTTATAAGAGGTAAATATTTAACAACTAGGGTACTAATTATTCAGGTATGAATACAGTTTCAATTTCGAATGGCAAAATGTTAGTACGGAGCAGCACTCTATACGTGTTTTTAGGATGAAGTTCACACATTAAATAACCGTGAGGAATAGATGTAACTTCTTTATATACCTTTAAGAAGTTTTTACGTTGTGATGGAAACATCTGCGAGGCTAATACATTGATCTGATTCATATATCTTCTCTGCCCGAAGAGTAGTAGATATTGGGTGTTTAAAGATATATCTCTCATATACTTATTCTGATAAAAAATGTTCTGGGTGATGAAAAATACAGAGATATTTAAATGATGGGAAAATATAGTAAACGTTTCAGCTATTTCTTCATTTAACTTATGCATTAAATCATCTAACACAATGATTTTATGACCATTCACATTATCCAACGATTTGATGTCGTAGATTCCTTCATGAAACTGAATTACATCTTTATATTCTGCAAATTTTTCCTGATAAACACTGTAACACCATATTATTTTTACTGGCTCTTGTTCAAAAATTTCCATCTCTCTTAATATGTTTAATAACAGAAAGGTTTTCCCGCATCCTGTGGGTCCTGATACAAGACAAGTAGCAGGACTATGGAACATAAATTTACACACTCCATACTCTTCAAATGTTCGATGTTTAATGTAAAGTCTTTATTGGATTATATATATATATATATATATATATATATATATATATATATATATATATTATATATATATATTATATATTTAATATATATATATATATAATATATATATATTATATATATATATATATATATATATATATATATATATATATATATATATATATATATATATATATATATTCCAAAGTTTAATGAAGTTATTTTTCCACCAGAATGTGTGTTTCGGATAGGACTTGAAACAGTAAAGCCCCACAGTAAGGCAATAAAGCCGTAAAGACAAAGCGCATAGCCAGGGTGAGGAAAGGGTCCCTCTGGGGCTATTTGCGCTACTGCCTTATTGAGTTATAGCTTTATGGCGGCTCCACACATGCGTAGTTTGTCAAACCTTTGAATCTTTGCGTTTTGCATTTGTTTTGTTTTTTTAAGGCCAATGTACGTATACACACGTTCGTATATTTGACAAATTCGTTTATCGCAAAGTTTGGAGTGGGAATGACCAATATTTGTCATCAAATATGGACGAGCACGAGTAAGTTTTAATTAGGCATAGCTGCAAAACATTTTTTCAGCAATTGCAGTTATGGTTTCACAATAAAAGTACTATAGCCTGGTATGTTAAAAAAAAAAAAAAAAAGCCTAGTTTCAACTCAAAGGCTTCGTATAGTATAGGCCTATTTGCAAATTGGAAGAATTAAATCCTATTTCATAATTTATTAACATATTTAAAAAAAAAAAAAATTATGTTAATATTGATATAAGCACTACACATTTTTTTTTATCAAGAATTTTGATAACCGTATATAAATAAGTTAGGTCCGCATATGAACAAATATACTTGAATTGCACTGCCAAAGTATTGACAAATGTCACAAATGTGTGTACGGGGGTTTGATGGGTTTGCCATATTCACAAATCTTTTCCATCGCTTGGGGAAAAGATTTGCGCATTGGCAATCAAAGCAAATGAGCCAAAGCTGTTGTCACCAAATGGGCGCGTACAGACATCATGCGTGCAAAGTGTCGTCGCTATCATCGACATGGTGGAGCGGCTTCAGGTCGAAAAAAACATGTTTTTTATTACAAAAATTTAACAGGAACATGTTTTTGTATTAAATAATAAAAAAAAATTAGAAGATTTAAGTATTAAAATAAAATAGTGTTTCATGTACAGAAAACGCGCTTACTGAAAGAAATACCAAAGTGGTGTAAACACTTTATTTAAAAAAAAAAAAGTGGTATTATTAACGTCACAACTACGAAATAAATTTAGCGTTCGCGCAGAAATATTGCGCCTGCGGGCGCTCGCGCGTTTCCGGTGCCGGGCGGGCGCGCCTGCGGGCGCGGGGCAACCTCACGTTCGGTCTTGCCAACCCTGCGATCGTTTAGAGAGTTGAAACCGTGATTTATCATAATGCATCTTCCTCACCGCTTTTTCTTCTTTTTCTTCAATAGGAACCCTAGAGGAGGGGTTCTCAGACTCATTGTGAGAGTTTGGGAACCCTCAAAAATGAAGATCTATGTTATAAAAACATGATATAAAGTACACTAATATCAGGGATGTTAAGTACAGTTACTAATTCGACACCGCACCGGCTCCACACCGGTGTTGGTACCTACACATACAATCAATCATTTGAGCCGCCATGCGAGACTTCTTCTTTTTCCTTCTTCTTCTTTTCCTACATCCATCTTACTTCGTCTTCTTCTAAGCTTTTCTTCTTTTTCAGAGGGGCTCCCTTAAAGAGGGGGGACCTAAAACTCATTTTGGGATTCTGAAACCCCAAAAAATGAGTTCTACACCGTTGAAAACATAAATGTAGACACTTCATTTGTTCTAATATGTGGTTGGAGCCGGAATTCCATTCTGGCACCGCAATCATCAGCTCTGGCTCCGGCCCCATATAGTTCGCCATTTATTTTAACATAGCTATTCTATTTCATTTATTCTCTTCTATACACTCACCAAATTTCAGCTTTCTAAGTCCATTTTTTAGGTTTTTGGGGGGCGGGGACCCCCACCCCCCTTAGACGTAGCGGCTTGAAACATTGGATGCACATGTGCAACATACAAAGAAGGCATGCCAAGTTTGAAGAGGATACGATGTCTCTAACACCTCTTTTGCTAAAATGTGACATTTGGTGTCATTTCTTACCAAATAAATGACCCCCAGCGGGGGCCACGGGGACTCAGGCGTTCGGGAAAGTAACTACGGGAATCTCATTTTTGAGACATTCTACCCCTGTTTGACACCCGTCATGATAGGTTTTTGACGAAGGGTAAGCCCTCTACGAAAAACGCATGTTGGTGCGTTCTAAAACCGCAACGGCTGAAACGCCGCGCTCGGCAATAGCGGCAATCGACTCGGCATACCTCAAAACATACTAGACAACACCGAGCTCGGCTTCATAGCTCCAGAAACAAAAATGTTGTATAGGTGCATTAGAAAAGGGGGGTAGGGTAATATCTAATACTAAAGCCGTTTTCGTTTTAGCATTTTGTCTTACGCTCGATAAGACAAAATCTTACGCATTTTAAGAACGGTTTCATGCCAAAACGACGGCGAATTCTCAGAAACTTGTTTACATGGAAACAGCTGTTTTGCAGAAGTAGAAACACTTATGATGAACTTCAAGGATTTGGAGGGTATTATTATGAAAAGGAAGAATAATGATGATGTTTCAGAATATTTTACTTTTTTGGAGACTAATAAAAAAAATGGAGGAGAGATTATTGCCCTTTCTTCCTTACTATTAAGGTAATTTTTCAGTGTTTGTAAGATATATATATATATATATATATATATATATATATATATATATATATATATATATATATATATATATATATATTTATAATATAATATAGATATATATATATTATATATATATATATATATATGCTGGTTATATATATATATATAAAATATATATATATATATATATATATATATATATATATATATATATTATATATATATATATATATATATAATATATATATATATATATATATATATATATATATATATAATATATAATATTTAATATATATATATATATATATATATATATATATATATAGAGAGAGAGAGAGAGAGAGAGAGATTATAGTTGTTATTCACATTATGAACTTGAAATTACTACGATATTGAAACAATAAAATAATATTTCATGATGTACCAAGAAAAAAAAATAATTAAAAGTGCATCATTGTAACATCTTTTCATCAAAAATGGCAAAGTTGAAAATTAAACTGGCCTATCACATAGTGAAAACATTATCATTGCATTTTTTATGAATATTTAAAAGGAGAATTAAAATTGTGAAAACCACACAAATATTTGATACACAATCTCATTACTCTTAAAGTCATTAATAAAAAAAATTGATTCCATTGTAAGAAAAATAAAAGGAAAAAAAATTTCATGACTGCTATCTGCCACCATTTTCTTTGTTTACATTTTTCGTAAGAATAGAATTTTTCGGTAAGATAGGGAAATAGCAATCTTACGGAATTTGTCAAAATTCTTACGTTTGGTGAGAATATTCTCAAATTTTCCTTAAAATTTGACAAAACGAACGATTTTTTTGAGAACGTTCGTATTTTTCGTAAGAATTCGTAAGAATATTGCCAAAACGAAAACGGCTTAACTCTTGTTAGGAGTGAATCGATTCCATCGTAAACCATAGAAATCGATTCAACAGTGTCGATTATGTAATAATCGATACCAATATCGGGTATATTCCGTCACATACGATATATCGCACTAGAGGGGTTAGAAAGGGGGGTGAGGGTACTAACTCGTAGAAGGAACCAACCTAGCACATTCTAATATACACCAAACGAATCCTCATACCTTATAACATAGGGATAGACACCAATATTAGCCGTATTCTATGACGTAGGATATTTCATGCTAGAAAATGTTAGAAAAGGGGGGGGGCGGGGGGCTAACTCATAGAAGGAAGCATCCTAGCACATTCTAATATACACCAATCGATTCCCCGTACCTTATAACATAGGGATAGACACCAATATTAGCCGTATTCTATGACGTAGGATATGTCGTGCAAGAAAAGGCTAGAAAAGGGGGGCGGGGGGCTAACTCATACAAGGAAGCATCCTAGCACCTTCTAATCCACACTAATCGACTCCCCGTACCGAATAACATAGGGGTAGACACTAATATCGGGTGTATTCTATCATATAGGTCCACACGTGCTAGAAGCTAGAAAAAGGTCCATCTTTGCGGTTTTGCGTGCTAGAAATCACAGTCCAAATCTCATGTATACTACTGACAGCTTTGATCGTGTTGAATTACTATTGGGTGCTTCGGTTCTAGTTGATCGTCATACAGGTTAGCATTTAAAAGAAAAGATCGAATTATGTTAAAAAAATGAAATTTTTCATTATCTGATGTTCATTGTATCGTACGGGATGCAGGACCAAACATAAAGAATGCTCTTTCACTTTTAGGGGTAGCCAGTATTGACTGCACTATTCATAAATTACAAAATAATGTTAAAGAAGCCTTATTATCCCAGAAAATCCCAGAGAATTCGATTGCAAAGTGTCGTGCTATTGCTGGACATTTTAATCATTCAGTATCTGCTCAACATGACCTCAAGAAGAAGCAAGAGAAATTGCAACAACCAAAGTTAAAGATTATTCATGATACCCCTACAAGATGGAATAGTTCACTACAAATGATGCAACGCTTCACTGAAGTGAAGGAGAGTTTAATTTTGTATTCAAGCTCTGTTCCCAAAGTAAACAAGAATATGCTAACAAGTGACGAATGGTTAGCCATAAAATGTGCTACAGAAGCATTAAAACCGTGTGCAGAAATAACTAAAAAACTGAGTGACACCAGTGCTTCTGTTGCGGAGGTAATCCCACTTTTACATTCATTAAAATCTCGGCTTTCAACTACAGATAATCCAATTTTATTACAAAGTGAAGAAGAGGGAAGTACTTTTGGTAATGAGAATCTCTCTAGAAATATAATCAAAATGAAGAAAACACTAAGAAAAGAACTTGACAAGAAATTTGGCTCTATAGATAAAGACACTCTCTTCATCGTAGCCACTTTCCTTGATCCGAGATATAAAGGAAAGTTTTTTAATTCAATCTCATTGGCAATTATTAAAGAAAATATTTATAATCTAGCTTGTACATTAAATGAAGGTCGTATTGCAGAACAAGACGAATTACCAAGAAAACGACTTAAAACGAAGGAAAAAGAAATTAAACAAGTAGATACTTCATCAAAAGATACTATGAATGTATTGTTAGCATCAAGCAGTGACGACGAGTTAAAGGTCGGAGTCCAAAATAGTATTCATGAAGCCATAAATGAGTACTGTAAAGAAAAAAGAGCTTCACTTGTAAGCAGTCCTTTAGAATGGTGGAAGCAACACAAAGACAAATATCCTACATTGAGTAAACTTGCAAGAAGTTACTTATCTTGCCCACCAAGCAGTGTTCCAAGCGAATGTTTATTTAGTGGTGCAAGCATTATATACGGCGAAAGGAGAAATAGATTGACTGGCGAAACAGCAGAGAAGCTTCTGTTTCTGAAATATAACATGCCTTTCATTAAATTTTATTACTAAACTCTATTTTAACGTCATCAAGGGTGGAGGTTGGGGATAGCGGTTGGTGGGATGCAAGACGAGTTGGGTCCAAGTCCCGCATCCCGGTAACGCTTTTCAGAAACGGCGGAAACTCGTCAGCTACTTTCAGAAAATTATCAGCATTCGAAAACCTTAAGTCTAGCAAAAAATGGATTATCTTCAATTAAAATATGTAAGTACAAAATAAAAATTTATTTTTAGAAAATAAATTGATCTTTTCCTGAACACACACAGTACAATTTTGCTACAATTCAAAGCGATTTTAAGACGTCCGCATCCGCATCCGCATCCGCTTCCGCAAATTTGAAAATTGAAAATTCGCATCCGCATCCGCGGATGTCCAAAAATTCACATCCGTGACATCACTAATATATATATATATATATATATATATATATATATATATATATATATATATATATATATATATATATTATATATATATATATATATATATATATATATATATATATATATATATATATATATATCATCCCCACCTTCCTTCCCCATAGAGCAAGGTGCGTCACATGCACCGGAAACAGGAAAGCAGTAGAAGAATATAACGCAAGTCGAAAAGAAAGCCCAGCCGTATCATCCCTTTATACCCTTAAGTGAGAACTCGTCGCAGTCAGAAAATCCACCCTAGGGTTTCATGGGACTGCGACGGCCCCCCCCCACCCACTATGGCATCTCGTCATTGTAGGGTTCACCCCTTGCCCCAGGTGGGCCACAACCATACCACCTCACAAAACCCCGCCATTCACTCCTATTATACGCCTTTCTTCTCGCCTCTGCCAAACTCACATTCTTCTCCACCAGGCATTCCTTTACTGACTCAATTCACTTTTCTTCGGTCTCCCAGCCAGTCGATTCCCAGCACACTCACCACTATAAATCCGCTTAACCAACCGACTATCATCCATCCTTTCCACATGATCAAACCATGTCAATGTACTTTCATTTATTCTCTCATTTACTCCTTTCTTCACACAACAAAACTTCTTAATACGTTCATTCCTCATTTTATCAATTCTTCTCCCACCTAACACGCTCCTAAGATTGTCCATCTGAATACATTGTACTTTAGATCTATACCTCTTATTACAGACCATAGTTTCACTACTATACATTAACACAGGTAACAATATACCCTCATGTAAGACCCTAGCGCACTCAAGACTTAGCCCCTTTACATTCACCAAGGATTTAATTGCACCAGCCACCTTCCTACCATTCACAACTTTCCTACTACACTATGCATCATCCGTTCTCTTTTCATCCAACATATATTCTAAATATTTAAACTCAGACACTTGTTCTAGTTGCTCACTATCCAAAATAACCTCACATCGAAGACTGGCCTCACTCACAACCATAACCTTATTCTTATCTACGTTTACTTTCAAACCCCTCCTTTTACATAACCTGCTAAATCCCTCTACAAATCCTCTCAAACTCTCTTCAGATTCACCACACGAAACTAAATCATCCGTATATAATAGTTAGGGCACCCTCCCTCTCTTCCGTTCTCCATCATTCTAATACCTTCCCCTGCCACCCTCACCTATAATTCTTTCATAACCCCATCCATATACAAATTGAATAACCAAGGAGAAATAACACATCCCTGCCTCACTCAGCTATTATATTGCTATATTACTTGTAAACCAATCACTTTCAACTCCATTTATTCTTCAACACGCTTCACTATCGTCATACAAACTTTTGATTCCATTCAGAAGCCTACCACCAACACCTTATATCACTAACACCTGCCACAGAGCTTCACTATTTATCCTATCATACGCCAGTTACAAAACCATAAAATCTAAATACAATTTATATTTCTTCTCTCTCATTTTCTCAATCATTTGTTTCAATATAAAGATTTAATCCACAACTCTATTTGGCCAAAGAGGGACATTGGTTGTTCTTGCACGAAGGTGCTATATATATATATATATATATATATATATATATATATATATATATATATATATATATTATATATATATATATATATATATATATATATATATATATATATATATATATATATATATATATATATATCATCGTCATCATTATCTGCTGCCACTTGGTTCTTTAGAACTGTGGGAGGGGGGGGGGAATGTGCAAACATGCGCATAGTTAAGAAACCCATAACCTGAGTCGAAGAAGAAAGACGTTTCCGCAAAACCTCCTCCCATCATACCCTTAAGTGAGAGACCGTCAAGCTCAAAATCCTACCAAAAGCTTCACACACCGTGACAGTTATCCACTGTGGTATCTCCTCAATATCAGGGTTCATCCCCTGGGCCAGGCAAACAACCATGATGTCCACTAACCAAACAACCACATTTTCTATTATTATGCCCCATTCTTCACACGTGTTTGATATTCACATTTCCTTCCTTCAAACACTCTTTTATTGACTCAATCCACCTCTTATTTGATCTCTCAGCTGGTCGTTTCCCAATACACTCACCATTATACTGAGAGAGAGAGAGAGAGAGAGAGAGAGAGAGAGAGAGAGAGAGAGAGAGAGAGAGAGAGAGAGAGAGAGAGAGAGAGAGAGAGAGAGAGAGAGAGAGAGAGAGAGAGAGAGAGAGAGAGAGAGAGAGAGAGAGACTCGTTTATCCAACCGACTATGATCCTTCCCTTCCACATGAACAAACCACCTTAATACACTCTCATTTATTCTCTTATTCATGCCTTTTGTCACAAGACACGACTCTTTAATCACTTCATTCATCAATATTTCTCATACCTAATACGCTCCTAAGATCAATTTTCCATCTGAACAGAGTGCATATTATTAGATTTATACCCCTTATTCCACACCATAGTTTCTCTACTGCACAATAGTACCCCATACCCTCATACAGAACCCTATCTTACTCAAGATTCAAGTAAATCTCTTACATAAGTATTGTGCAAATTATATATATAAGGTTCCCCTGCTCCGATTGAAACTTTAAGTTCCCGTTAGCTCTGAAGAGAAACGTCTCTAGACAAGACTCTCAAGTAAGGGTCCCTTGGCAAAGGGACCTTTCTTGTGAGTCTTGTCTGGGGACGTTTCTTTTCGGACCTAAAGATAGTTAAGGCCTCAATCGAGGTAAGGGAAGCCTTATATAAAAATTGTACAATTCTTATGTAAGGGATTTACTTTGAAATTTTTGCATAAGTAGCTGTTAATCAAAATTACTCGGAAAATTCAGCTTGAAGAGTTAGCATATTTTACAAGTATCAAGTAACAGGATTTTATTTCTTAATTTTTACGCGTGTTAACATAAGTACAAGGGTGATTTACAATTTGAAAATTTGTAGTGCTAAGTAAATGATTTTTTTGCTACATAAAGACGCGGTACTCTCTCTCTCTCTCTCTCTCTCTCTCTCTCTCTCTCTCTATATATATATATATATATATATATATATATATATATATATATATATATATATATATATATATATAATATATATATATATATATATATATATATATATATATATATATATATATATATATATATAAGAAACCTCTTCAAGTTTAATAAATTTCATATTTCTTGCTCTTAACTTAAGTTTCACTTGATTTTTTTAAAATAATGTACATCTCTTAGTAAGCGAACTGTAAAAGTACCAAGTAAGTTCCAAATATGATGTACCAAATGTATATATTTATTATTCCATTATGTACAAAATTTAATTCTTCTTAAGCTGCATTTTTTCCTTTTTATTTTACTTATTTATGCATCATTACTGATGAGAAATTAATCGCAATGTATTTAAACTAAAAAACAAATACATTTTCTAATTTTCTCATTCTGAAATGTTGATGTTAAAAACAAAATTTCTACATCTTTTCTAGGTCATTGAGAATCTCAAATCTTTCACTATATTTAAAATTTCAAATCATAATTAGCGTTACTCAGTTATTTAATTAAAAAAAATCAAATTATTTATGTTTAAAAAAAAAAAAAAAAAAAAAAAAAAAAAAAAAAAAAAAAAAAAAAAAAAAAATTCAATTATAGGGAATTCCATATTTCCTTTGAGTTGGACTTGAATTTGAATTTGAATTAATATTCAAATGATTTTTAAAATATGTTTCAGTATTATAGAGATTATTTCAGAGCAATACATTAAATCGAAAGAAGAACATTCGTCAACAGTTACGTTCGGACGTTCCTGCGCACTTGTTGAATTTGTATGGATGGATTACTACATAATAATCATGTCTGGTGTTAACTCCTCTGATTTAAATGAAACTCCATTATATGAATTTTAATGGGATCATGTCTGTTATTTTCCTCCACATCCATATACATATCGATTGCATGGATTCGAACATATTTCACAAAAGTGAAATAAAATTGTGTAGAGTTAAATTTAAACTATAGTAATAAAAGAGCTTCACACCTTTAAAAATATTAAAAAAAAGTTTAAATCTTTGTAAACTAACGTAACTTAACATAACCTTACTTAACGTATCATAACCATTATATCAGGCCAGAAATTTTTTTTATATTATTTTTATATTTAAAATTTATTTCACTTCGCATTGTTTAAAAAAAAAAAAGCATGCTTGGCACCATACATTTTCTTCGAAAACGTTGTTATAAAAAAAATGGCTTAAGCTTAAATGGATTCAGATGATGGACAAGAACCTTTTAATGACAAAAAAATAATTAATTTTTGTATTGCAAAAACATTCCCTGAGTCAAAATTCATGTTAGTAAACAATGGGTAGGTAGCCTACTCTACTCTCGGGAGCAATGGGAATTGATGACCGATTCATCCTAATGTGACGTCGTTATTCAAAATAATCCTGACATAACTATTATTCATAAAATGGCTCAAAAATGGGATTACTCATAATTTGTCATATTATGAGTCATAAATGCGTTCAAATTTTGATAGAGATAAACTAAGAGAGGAGGGGGGAGGGGTAGACGGTTTCGGTGAAAAAACAATTATTTCATAGTGAATTAATATAATTAATTCACTATGATCCAAACATGTATGATCATCCTTCTTTGCAAAGCGAGTGTACGTACTCTGTGGTACGTGTGAATTCTTCTTATCAATTTTGTTATTATTAAACAACATTTTAATGTTTTTGTTTTTATGTTAAAAAAGTGCTCTTCCGCTGTACATTAACATTTATTCATGCATGCACGATTAGTTTTTCGTTGTAGCTTCTATAGAGTAGAAATTATAGCATCGAAAGTCTGCCATTTGCAATATAAATTATAATTTGAACAATTCCTGTTTTTCATGATGTCCATTCATGTTTGGGTAATAGCAGTGCAGAAGGGTGTCACCCCCGATTTTTATGAAAATCACAAGATATACTCTAAAAAAATAATAATGAAAACGAAAATGTGTGCTCTCTTTAGAAAAAAAAAGTTACAGCCTCTCAAAGTTGTTAAAAATCTCAGAGTTTTCATTTTTGATCCATCCAGGTTAGGTCTCATTTCAGGTCCTCTAGTTCAGGTTATATGTTTTGTTAGGTATAGACAAAAAATCTATGTATACTTAACAAATCTCATCATAACTTGAACTAGGATGGCCCTAAAATGAACATGAGGCCCAATAATTTTTTTTATAAAGTCTATGGGAAAATTTTAAACATTGAGAGGCTGTAACTTTTTTTCCTGAAGAATTAAATCATTTTCATTTTTTTTTTAAGCTTCATTATTATTTTTTTTTTAGAGTAGGCTATATCCTATGATTTAAAAAAAAATAAATAAAAAATAATAATTTTTTATTCCCAAATTGATTGAAATTCAAGCTGACTGGGCTTTGTTTACAAATAATAATTAAATAATAAATAATTATATTGGAAAAAAAAGGTAATTATTGAGTTTAACAGATTCTAAAAAAATCAATCAATGTTTTGATATTCCTAGGAGCTTTGTTAATTAAAAATTAAATTTTACATTAAAAAAATCAGTAAGGTTATGATGAGTTTG
Source organism: Trachelipus rathkii (assembly GCA_015478945.1). Lineage (NCBI taxonomy): Eukaryota > Metazoa > Arthropoda > Malacostraca > Isopoda > Trachelipodidae > Trachelipus > Trachelipus rathkii. Next base: position 25,579 of record JABUQX010016168.1, on the reverse strand, counting down.
GTTAGGTAGATACAGATTTACTGTGTATAATTAACAAAACTTATCATAACCTAAACTTAATGGGTCCTAAAACGAATTTAAACAAAATTTTTTTTATAGATTCATTACATTTATTTTTTATTTTATATTTATTTATCTGTTGAACTCAATAATTACCAAAGCAAATTAGCTAATAGCTATAGAGTTCTGTCCTGTCTGATTAATATGAATACTGGGTAAAAGTTGAGTATAGCAGATTCTGATAAAATATCGATATTTTTTTTTGAAATCGGTTTTTTATATATCTTTTGTCTCCATGTAAAAGTATTAAAACAGTGGTGCCAAACCTCTCTCATATATAAATTTAATCAATCTACCCCATTTTTTTTTTTTTTTGTTTGTTTAAATTTGGTTTAGGACCCATTAAAGTTTAGGTTAAGTTTGGTTAATTATACCTACACAGTAAATCTGTGTCTACTTAACCAAACTTATTAGCTATATAATAAGTAAGATTATATATATATATATATATATATATATATATATATATATATATATATATATATATATATATATATATATATATATATATATATATAT
>JABUQX010016168.1:5000-20000 GCA_015478945.1 Trachelipus rathkii | reverse complement strand
GAGGGCATTGTGGCATGAATGTTGGGGTGTTTGAGTTTTGGCAAAGAATTGTTTGCTAATCATATCCAGGTGTGTATCTATGGGTAATATTTTGGTTTCTTTGTGTAGCTGTTGTTGTGTTGTTGATGTACATCCTGTTATGATTCGTAATTCTTTATTTTGTGTTGTTTGGAGTTTCTTTGTTATTTTTAGTAGTGGGTGTCAAGTTGGAGAGACGTAGTTTAGAGTCGGATGTATGTATTGTTTGTATATGGTGGTGGATGTCTGCTTATTGTTTGTGGAGTCTTTGCTGGCGATGGTAATTAATATGTTTAGTTTGCTGATGAAATTATGTTATCTAAGTGTTTTGTAAAGGTGAGATGAGTGTCAAGTGTTACTCGGAGAATTTTAGAAGTTTTGTTGAAGTGTATGGTTATGATATTTAAGTAGATTTGGGGGTGTGTGGTGCTGAGTTGGTGGTCAGTGGTGATTAAAGTGATTGATGATTTGTTTGGTGAGGTGGACATTCGGTTGTCTGTTAGCCATGCTTGGAGTTGATTGATGTCTTGTTGCATCAGGCTTGTGGCAGTGTTTAGATTCTGATGTGTAATGGCTATGGTTATGTCATCTGCGTAAGTTATGTTTATGTAGTCTGTTTGTGGTTGTGGGAGGTCGGCTAGGAATAGGTTGAATAATGTGGGGAAAAGGATTGCACCTTGATGTACTACATTATTGATGTGTACTGTTCAGGATTTTGTGTTGTTTGTTTGTATTTGTGCTGTTCTTCCTGATAGGAAGTTAGAAATCCATTTCTTTAGGTTTGTGGGGATATTTGATTTTGTTATTTTGTGGATTAAGTTATGTTTGAGTACTGTATTAAAGGCTTTGTTAATATTGATTACTATAATTATTGTTTTGTGAGTGGGTTTTAAGTTTAGACCATTGATTGTTGGTTAGATGATGTTTATGAGTGCGGTTGTGATTGAATGGTTTTGTTTGAAGTCGTGTTTGAATTTGTGTTTGGTGATATGTGGTGTTATTTTGTTCAGTATGATTTTTTCTAGGAGTTTGCATAGTGTTGATAATAGAAAAATGGGACTATAGGATGAAGGGCTAGAGGGGTCTTTTCCCGGCTTCAGCTTGGGTATAATGATAGCTTTTGTCCTGATAGGGGGAATGAAGGTTAGGCTAATGGAGCTGTTGTATATTTATGCAAATTGGGTTAAAGCAGTGTTCCCTAGGTGTTTGAGGTATTTGTTTGAGATATTGTCTGGGCCTGTTGCTGATGAGTTTTTAAGGGTCTTAGTAGTGTTTTCTAGGTCAGTTGTGGTTATTTCTATTGTTGGGTCGTGGTTGCATTTTATGTTCTTGAGGACTTTGATGATTTTCCTGTTTTGAGGGTATGTAGGTTGTTGACTTTATTTTGCATAGTGTGCTGCAAGAATGTTTGTGTGTTGTTTGGTGGATTGGGGATTTGTGTGTTTGAGTTTTTAATGGATTCATGAGTGGATGTTTGTTGGTTGTCTGTATTTTTTTCTGTTTTCCTCATTCTGGTGTTATTCAGGTGTTGGATGTTCTTGGTGATTAAATTTTGGAAACTGTTCGAAGAATGTGTTTTAATTAAATTAGTGATTTAGGTGTTTAGGGTGTTAATCTGTGTTAAGGTTTGTGGTGATGTGGGTGTTGTTTTTCTGAGGGAGTTGCATTGTTTAATTAGTTGTTTTATTTCAGGTGTTAGGGTTGGGTTAAATTTTTGATGTATCTTCTGGGGATGGCTTTGTTAGCTGCTTTTTAAATTAGAGAAGTGAAATTTTGTATGGCTTTGTTGAGTGTTGATGCGTTTGTGATATTTAGGGGATGTATGTTGTTTTCTATTTGGTTGTTGAATTGTGTCCAGTCTGCTTTTTTTGCAGTTTGTGTATGTTTTTTTGAGTGGGTAGTTTGGTTTGTTGACATGTTGGTATTTTATGATGATGGGTAGGTGGTCGGAGTTTAGATCGGTTTGTGTTGACCAGTGTTGTTTGGTATGTAAGTTTGGTGAGCATATTGTTATGTCTAGTGATGTGTAAGTTTGGTTGATTTATTTGGAGTGGAATTCTGGTGTGGTTGTTTGTGTTGTTTAGAATGTTTAAATTTTCGAGGTTAGATATGATGTGTGTTCTTCTATGGTCTGCTTCTTGGGCATTATACCATGTAGGGTGGTGAGTATTCAAGTCACCTCCCATTATGAGATGTGGGAGGTAGGTGATGTCAGTGAGGTTTGGTTTATAGTTTCTAGAGCAGTGCGATGTGGTGTGGTGGGGAATGTATAAGTTTATTAGGTTGTGTATCTTTTTATTTATCATTGTTGTGAATGATTGTATTTTGGTGGTATTGTCATTTAATGTCATTGTGGTTTGTAAGGTGGTGTTTGTATATGGTAGTGAGTTGTGTATAAGATTTAGTAGAGTGTGATTTTTGGGGATTTGTTGTTGTGTATATGACATTGTAACCGTAGAATTTTGGTTCTGGATAGTTTTTGGGTAGGTGGGGTTGTTGTATCAGGGCTATGTGTATATTGTGTTTATTTTAAGAAGGCTTCTAGTTCTTTGTTTTTGTTGTAGAGTCCGTTTGTGTTGAATTGTAATGTTTATGTTGTGGGTTTGGATGTATGTTGTGGGGGTTATTGTGGGTGAGGTGCAGACTTGGGAAATCCAATTGTATTTTGAGGGGGGAGCGTGGTGATAGGTGAGCAGTGTCTGTGTATCCACTGCTCACATTTATTGCAGTGTATGGAGTTTCTTCTTACTATTTTATTGCATATTGAGCACAGATAAATTCCGGGTTCAGGATTTGTATCTATGTCCCTGGCTTTTAGAAGGAAGGCTGAGGTATATGCCGGGAAGAATACCTCAGAGTAAGAAAAAAGGAGAAATAAAGTAGTTGAGTGGTAAAGAGTCCTGTAATGATCTCCGAAGATTCCTCCAGGAAGACTCCTCCGGAAGCAGCGGCGGCGCTCAACCGCTGCAGCGGTAACCACACAATTTCTTGGGGATGAGGGGTGCGAGAGAATTTTGAGTTGCTTTTGCCAGGCAGTTAAAGTAGCTGGGATGTAGCCTCTTGCCGGCATTTTCTCCATACACCTATAAATAAATAAATAAATTTTTTTTTTTTTTTTAAAAAGTTTAAAAAAAATTCTGGCAAGTGTTTTCCAACATTAAAAAAAAAAAAAAAAAAAAAAAAAAAAACTTTTCAGGTGAAATGGTCAAATTCATATCACATCTGTATTTGTACATGACAATACTGTACCTATTGTCATGAGTCTGGTGACTCATGGCATCTATTTTGATAAACCTTCTAATTTATTTTACGAAGCAGAAAAGTGTTCAGGTTAAAGGAAAAGAACTCATTGTTTTCTTAAAAGAAGTTCTGGTAAACAGTAATATCTGAGTTGTAAGGATTCATTGCAAATCGTGATTACCAACTTTATAAGGATTGTTACTAGGCTGTTATTATCAGTTTTCCAAGGATCTAGTTACGAGCTGTAATTCCAGCTTTTTAAAGGACAAATTCTCCCAAATAATTGGTATGTATAGTAAATATAAAGCGATGGTTGTGATAGGTTAAAATCTGAAAGTAGGAATAGATTTATGATTTGCTGTTTAGAAATGACGAAATAACGTTTAAAGTTTGTTTAAAATATATCAGTGTTAAAGTAAAAAGTGTGAATAATCAGATACGGGTAAACTAGGGAATATTGTTAGAAATACGAGGAATTACCAAAGAATATTGTAAATTTGATATATAGGATCTTTTTGGTTTAAAGGACAGTGAAAACTGTATTAAGAATTGATATAATAAACGGAAAAGTGTTAGTGGAAAAATTGACATAGTAATCTATAGGAAGGAATAGTTAAAAGGATTTAAAGGAGGAATTATGTATATATATATATTATGTGTATATGTGTGTGTGTGTGTGTGTGTGTGTGCGTGTGTGTGTGGGTATTGATACGTACATGGTTAAAAGCACACATACAGGTATAATAAGGATCTTTTAAGATATGAGAGGCTCACATTTGAGAAAAGGGGCGCACACAATTTAGGTTACAGTTACGGACGAAGGTATAGGTTAAAATCAGATTATATTTATTATTATTATTATTATTATTATTATTATTATTATTATTATTATTATTATTATTATTATTATTATTATTATTAGTATCGTTATCGTTATCTTCATTATTATATTTAGGGGTTATGAGTAAACTAGTGTCTATTATATTATTGTCCTAGGTTGTTATATTATCGAAATGGCTGAATCGAGTGTTAGGTTATTACTTTATTCGCTAGCTTTATAAATATTATTTGTACGAAAGGTTTTGGGGGGGATTATTATTATTATTATTATTATTATTATTATTATTATTATTATTATTATTATTATTATTATTATTATTATTATTATTATTATTATTATTATTATTATTAATTCCGATGGCGTGATTAGTTATTGGCGTTATTTAGTTATTTATTTAATACTATTAGTAGAAGGCAATAATTAATAGTTGGTTGTTTCATAATTTCAGGGAGACGAGTTTGGGGCCAGGATCAGACCCGAGTTTTGGAATCGAGTTCAAAGTTGAGTTTAGGACCAAACTTAAAGATTGGATTTTCGATTGGACTCAGACGCAAGGTTGAGTCTAAATAAGGTCACGGCTGGATATTAAGGCCAAGGCTGAAATTATTGATCAACTAAGTTGCCAGCCAAATTTGAAGGTCCAGGTTAACCTTAGGTTAGCTACTGAAGGCTGAAAACAGGCTACGGAAGATTCCGAAGGTCGAAAGGTCACACAGGCCGTTTGTAAAGTTGGATCAGTTTATTCAAAGGAGTAGGGAGCACCTTCCGAAGGATCATTCGTCTGAATAACGACGTTTATAAAGGAAGTATTGCTCTTTTACCTTTTGTAAATGACTTTAACCGAATTTGTAAATAAATAAACATAACCCGGGGTTATATTGTACTGTATATATTTGTGTCGAAATAAATTGGTATATAACATTTAGCTTAGGTTAGTAATAGGTTATTTGTAAATTAAAGTTAAAAATAGCCATAGGTAGGTAGGAATAATATTGGAAAATACTTAATCATTCATATTATTATTATATATAAGAAAAACCAACTTTCTTGTCTTTTCAATCCCCTTTTGTTCTTATTTCACTGTAACAGGAAAAGTCCTCTGTAAAGGAACGCAACTTTGCCTCCCTCATTTAAAAGGAGTGGCTTCACAGCACGGTTCATATTCAGGGTGTCGCATTAATCAGCATTTCATTGGTGGCACGTAGAAAATTTACAAGAGGACAAATCGCTGGTGGTGAACGAAAGGAGGACAATAAGGGAATTAATAAAGGTAAAGAACATTCTTTTGTCAGTTCTGTTTTGGTTAAAGAAAAGAAATTTTTTTTTTTTATATATATATAGGGTATTGTTTTTTTTTGTTGACATATGCTCATTTTTTTCTTTTCCTTTTTCAATTGAATATTATTATTATATTATTATTATTATTATTATTATTTTATTTTATTATTATTATTAATTTATTATTATTATTTTATTATTATTATTATTATTATTACAGGGTTCACACTTTCTGGAAAGTCAGGGAAAATCAGGGGAAAAAAAAATTGGTCAGGGAAAGTCAGGGAAACGTTTTAAAATATGCTGAAAGTCAGGGAAATTCCAAAAAAGTCAGGGAAATTTTAAAATTTCAAAACATATGAAGAATGATCCATGGACCAAGTTGCATATTTTTGATATATTTTTTTCCTTACTGTATAATTGTGGAATAAGAGATGTATTTGATAAGTGAATGAAAAGGATGGGCGAGGAATGACATTCCATAAATCTACTTCTATCCTTTTTCTTTCTATTTTTAGTTCACTATTACCTACTATTCTTCCTATTCTGTTCGTAGAAGTTGTTCCAAGTTCATCCTTCCGATTGAAGGTGATTGGTATATGGATGTGTTTTAGACTGTATGACTTATGACTTAATCTGTTTATATCTTTTTCTTTTTAGGGATTTATACTTTTTGAGGTGTTTTTTTTTTTGAGGTTTGATGAAGTGATTTTTGATTTTTGTGCAGTTGAAGGTATTTATTATTTATTTATAAAATGACTTCAAGCAAAAAAAAGCTTAACTTTAATGACCAGTGGTTGGACGTCAAACTGAACCTTGGTTCATTTCTGCTCACAGATTTACAATGTCTCGTTCTTAATATTATGGAAAGATTTCTTAAGTCCAGTAAAATGCCTGCTACAACCAACAACTAAGCTTTTTGCATTAGATTTACATGACAAACTTGAATGCCAGACTGGGCAAATCAAAATGACAGAAAAGATATTAGAAAGATGTCCTCTGAAGTACAAGCCTGTCCAATGGCTCTCATCATTGGATCCTAGTATAGTTTTTCATCAGCCAGAACAAGGGAAACAAAGATTTGATTTATTGCTAGAGGCATTGTACACCAATAACAGAATCACAGATTCTGTTGCTGAGAAAGAAAAGCACTTATACTCTAGCTTTGGGTAGTGAAGGCTTATTCTAACCCTTGAATTAAAATTCAAAATAATTTTGGATGGTGATTGTCTTTTACGCTATTCACCTAGGCTATTAATGTAAGCTTTTAATTTATTTTCTTTTTGTATAAATAAAACTGTTTTCTTTTGGAAAAAATAAAAAAGGAGGCTTTGGACGGTTATGGGTAAGGTATAAGCTGATTACTAAAAAAAAAGTATTTTTTTAAATTCATCCATGATGATGAACAATTTCTAAAGTAAATTTTCAATAATTTAATATATAACTGAGTAAATAGGCTGCAATAATAATTAATATTTATTTTATACACCAAAAATAACGAACACGCTGGTCAGGGAAAATTTGCAGATTTGGTCAGGGAAAGTCAGGGAAATCAAATTCAAAATTTTAGTGTGAACCCTGTATTATTATTATTATCTTTGAAAATCAGTGAAGTAAGGTAATCTGCGGATTTATGTATGCCACTTGTAGATGAAAACCAAAAGACTTTTCAGAATCCTCATAAGGCTCCTTCAAAAAATATTTTACCTATGAAAATTGCCATTGCCAAGCAATCTATTGATAAATATTAAATAATGACTCAGATATATTGGTAGAGAATTCTGCCTCTTATGTTGTACCAAGTCCACAGGACTCAGATTTGATGACTCACGTACTTTGTCAATATTTATTAACATGTACCAGACCAAATTTTATCTAGTCCAGCAATAGAAAACACTTGCCTGAAATTTTTTACAACTTTTTTTCTTTAATTTTTTTTTTTTTTTTGTGCAAATTACTTTTATATTTAATATATTTGCATATATTTAACATGCACAGATCTGATGAGGCCAGTGGTGTTTTCAACTAAATTGACAGGAGCGCTGCATATATATATATATATATATATATTATATTTATATATTATATATATATATATATATATATACATATATATATTTTATATATATATATATATATATATATATATTATATAATATATATATATATATCTTATATATATATATATATATATATATATATATATTATATATATATATATATATATATATATATATATATATATATATATATATATATATATATATATATATATATATATATATATATATATATATATATATATATATATATATATATATATATATATATATATTATTATTTATTTATTTATACAAATCACCATATCCCGCACAGGTGCAGGGTGGTGTTGGTGATTGATAAGGGTGTAAGCTTATCAACACCATTCATGAAAATAAAATTATGATAGAAGGGTGTTTTCAGCCCCTTGCTATCAGACAAAGAGAAATCTTCATATGACTCGATCGACGACTTCGAGATTGGCAGCTTCACACCAATAGGCTCTGTTTACCTTCCTAGAATTTAAAGTTTCAATTTTTTTTTCTTTGTTTTAATATCTCATTAAAAATAATAATTAAAAGAAATGTTGCCAAAAATATTGTTGCTCCTCCATCTCATATTTTAAACGATATTATTTAAATATTAATTAAATTTTAAAAATTTTGAAATTTCGAATCATTAATATTTTTTACTTGTTATTAAATCTTCAAACTTAAACTTCAAACTTAACTTCTCTTCTGAAAACAGAATTTTCAAGGCAAATGTTGTTGCCTTCTTAGAACTTTTATCCTACTTTCCATAAACACTAATATTTTTCTCCCTTCTTAATTCTAATGTTTCTCTTTTTATATATATATATATATATATATATATATATATATATATATATATATATATCAGGGCTGCGGAGCCGGCAAATTTTTTTCCGGCTCCGACTCCGGCTCCAGCATTTTAAAATTACCGGCTCCGACTCCGGCATTTTAAAATTGTTCGGCTCCGACTCCGGCTCCGGCTCCGGCTCCGGCTCCGGCTCCGGCTCCGGCTCCGGCTCCGGCATTTTAAAATTGTTCGGCTCCGACTCCGGCTCCGGCTCCGGCTCCGACCCCTTGTTATAATTCCTTCTCCATTTACAGTCATGAAATCATTAATTCTGATACAAAATTTTGAGGGTATGATGAAATTAAATGTTTGTTAATGACATCTTTATTAACTTAGAATTTAAAACTTAGAAAATATTTTATAGAAAATAAGAATTTTAAGAAATACAGAAAAGGAATCATTCACTTTCTTCCTAAATTTTAATATAATTCCTCTTTGAACGATGAACTGCCTGTAAAGTTACGTAATATAATTTTATTATTTTTTTTCCTAAAAAGAATAAAAATCATATTTTAGATTCATCCTAAAGTTTAAAATAATTCCTCGTTGAACTATGAGCCTGAACATATATAACAATTTTATTCAAAACAGATTTTATATATATGAATATATATAATATATATATATATATATATATATATATATATATATATATTTTACATTTTATATATATATTATATATATATATATATATATATATATATATATATATATATATATATATAATATATATATATATATATATATATATAATTCGCTTTCTTCCTAACTTTTAAAATAATTTCTCTTTGAACAGCAATACCATATGTAACATAAATTTATTCAAAACAATTGTTCTTAAAAATAAAACCATCAATAAAATCCTCCTTTAACGATGTCCTTAGATCCGTTTTTATTATTTTTAAAGCAGAAAATAAGCTCTCAACATTCACTTGAATAGGAGGCAAAGCTGTAATTGTGCAAGCGGCATCTTGCAAAATTTTAGGATAGCAGTTGATTGCCTCTTTAACTGAAAACTTTGATTTCCGGTCGATTTTCATTATTCCATCTAATGACTTATGGAATTCTACCTTTTATTTTTTCTAGAAGATATTTAGGTTGAATGTCTTTTACTAGTAGATTGTCTTTTTAGTTTTTTCAATCGCTTTTCTGCATGCTCCAATTTTCCCATTATCTTTCAAATTTGACTTCTTCATTTTCATCTGACAAAATTCTACAAGGGAGGATTCCTGAAACTGCTGAACTATCTGACTCCGGCCCAGATTTCTGTTCGATAGCGTTATTCATTTAAAGTCCTAGTTCGCAAAGAACACTCCTAGCTTTAAATATCAGATCTTCAGTTCTGGGAAAGATTCTAAACAAAGATTGTCAAAAAAATTTTTATTTTCAGTTAACATTCTTCCCTTCTTTTCATGGAATTTATTTGTGATTTGCTAAAATCCGTTCTCTATAAAAATTTTCCTGCAGTCAAGTCTTCTGATTGAATATTTTTTGTTGTAAAGTATGGGTGTTTTAATAATTCTTCGAGTGTTTCGATTTGTTCCCACTGACTGTCGGAGAGAGAAAGTTCAGAAGTACCGGCAGCCATCATACTACTACTATAATCTTTTAGTTGCAGAAGCCTTTAGACTTTATAGCATAAGACATGTACTTCTCCATCTTGTCTCTTGACCTAAGATTGCCACTTTTGCAGCTTGATTCTTTAGAACTTCCATTAATTTTGGGGTACGTGCTGCTTTTGCTATTTGTCTCGCCCTGCTTATAAGATTTGCTCTATGAGTATTGTGGAGACCATCAATCACTGCTAACTGTAAAGTATGAACTCCACATCTCATGTGTGCAATGGTAACGTTATCAGAACATAGTCTTTTCATAGTTTTATCAAGTTCATTCTGAAAACAACTATTACTTCTTCGTTTTGACATTCAATAAAATCAGTATCACATTTACCAATTTCCTATTCCTCACCCTCATTGTCCTTATTTAATTTTTCAATCGTACTGATCATGTTTGATGCGTTATTCGTAACTAAGCTAATTACTTGTCTCTTGTTAATTTCGAATGTCTTTTTAAATGATTCAGGTAACGAAGTTTTCCTTTGATATATATTTTGTCGTTGAAATGTATGAGTATTTTTTTCTTTTACTGCTAACGTTTTAGAAATATTGTTTTTATCTTCGTCCACATATATAAAATTATTGACAAAATAATTTAGCTTTGCCCATGTGCAAGTATCCATTTTTAAATGCACAAAGCGTCCCTTTATGCAATTTTTAACCTTATTTTTTTGTTTATTTTTTCTTCTAGAACTATTTTACAAATATTTTTCGCAGTCTAAGGACTTTCCCATTTCTAAAGCCATGTCCTCCACACAGACGCTTTAAATCCTGGTTATGGGCAAAAGAAACTAATTAATTGGGTTCACTAAATCTTTAAGCAACCATTATAATCAATTGTATTTTGAATTTTTCACTTAACATAGACAGAACAAGTTTATGGCAACTGAAAAAGTTTCCACTTTAGTCTCAGTTTTTGAAATTAAAGGTTTCTCCTGATTACCGTTAGCTTCACCTTTCTTTTTAACAATTGCAGCAATGTCTGGATGATAGCGTTTTAAATGTCGCATTAATTTAAAGGATCCAATAGATGTATTGTGACCCCATGAGTAACTGGTAGTTAGGTAGACTCTTTTGTGCATGATCGAACTGACTGTTTCCCATCAACTGTGTTAACTATTTCATATTGACAAATGAAAGTATTTTTATCATCAGAGTGAGTCATATATTCAAATACATGAGGTGTTTTCGATTTTGGTTTAGGTGACATGATTTTTCTAAGGATATTAAACTTAATTAATTAAAGTTATCTATAGAAGTACCGAACCTTTTTTATTATTGAATAATAAATATACATAATCAAATTTCTTTAAAAAAGAGAATATATATATATATATATATATATATATATATATATACATATATATATATATAATATATATATATTATAATATTATATATATATATATATATATAATATATATATTATATATATATATATATATATATATATATATATAAATATATATAAAAAAGAGAATATATATATATATATATATATATATATATATAACACCTGTAGTAATAAAATTAATAATTACTTAATTTTGTATTTACCGGAGCCGGAGTAGCCTCTTTTTTTGCGGCTCCGACTCCGGCTCCGGCTCCAGGTCCCTAAAATTCGCCATCACAAACTCCGGCTCCGGCTCCAGATCCCCCAAAATTTCGCCTCCGGCTCCGGCTCCGGCTCCAGTCCTTCAAAAAGTTTCGCCTCCGGCTCCGGCTCCACCCAAAACCTTGCGGCTCCGGCTCCGGCTCCGCAGCCCTGATATATATATATATATATATATATATATAATATATATATATATAATATATCTATTTATATATTATATATATATAATATATATTTATATTATATATTTGGTAATTTATATAAATATCATAATATATATATATATATATATATATATATATATATATATAATATATATATATATAAATATTATATATATATATATATATATATATATATATATATATATATATATATATATATATATAAGCTTATTTAAAGCCCCTTCATTTTATTTTAGAGCTCTCCTGACAATGAAGAAAATTTCCCCGTACCAGAAATTTTTATAAAAGAAGAAGATGAAATGCCATTTATGAAGTTAGAATTTAGTGAATTAGAGAAGCAGTCAGTGTCAGAAGAAGAAGAAGAAGAAGAAGAAGAAGAAGAAGTGATGCTCATCAGTGATGTTAAATCTGAAAAACCGCCAAGGAATGAGCAGCAGTCAAGTTCTCAAGTTCGATTAAAGTTAGTCAATTTAGTTTTGTTAGACTATTTCTTTTCACTTAAGTTAGAAACAGAGATACGTTATTATTATTATTATTATTATTATTATTATTATTATTATTATTATTATTATTATTATTATTATTATTATTATTATTATTATTAAAAAATGCGTAATTGAATGTGCCAAAACCAATGATGAGGTTTCAAAAAAACGGTGTATGGAAATATATAATGAGGAAAAAAAGAAGACTAAAAGTTGCCTTTAAGTAGGAGGAGAAAAGAGGTAAATGAATAGTTTGGAAGGAGGATGAATAGAGAATTAAAAAGAAATAGGAAAGCTCTTCTGGAAGGAAGTACGAAAGGCTAAAGGGAGTAAGGGGAAATGTTCATAGACTAATGAATAGGGATGGTACTTTCGTGACTGATGAAATGGATGTGAGGAGAGTGTGGATGGAACATTTCGAAAATCTGCATATTATTACCGGTAATGAAGAGGTGGCAGTGAATGGATGTGGGTTTGATGGTGTAACAAGAAATAGGTATTTTTGGGAATGAGGAAATTAATTGGGAGGAGGTTGAAGAATCGCAAATCTGCAGGTATAGATGGAATTACTGGTGAAATGATCAAGAATGTAGGCGAGATTGTGATTGACTGGATATGGGAGTTGTATAAAAAGCGTTTCTGTAGGATATAGTTCTGAAGGATTGGAGAATAGTAATAGTACCCTTACATAAGGATAAGAGAGATAAAGGGGAACTGTAGGAACTATAGGGGAATTAGTTTATTGAGTATGGTAGGGAAGATACATGATGGTATTTTGGTTGAAATAGTGCGTCGAGGGATTGACTGGCTAGGAACAAGGTGCACTTAGAAGTAGTAGAGGATATGAAGATTAAATTTTCACATTGAAACAAATGATTAAGAAAATGAGAGAAGAATAGATTGTATCAAGGTTTTGTGGACTTGCCACAGTCGTATGACAGATGTTGGATGCCTCGGATTCTTGGTTTAATATTAATAGTGGAGTGAAGCAATAATGTGTTATGTTTCTTTGATTATTTAATTTGTATATGGATGGTGTGATGAAGGAATTAGAGGTAGAGGAAGAAAGTGTTAGACTGATAGAGAATGGAAGAGAGTGGAGAGCGCCTTGGTTATTGTACGCTGATGATTTGGTTTTGTGTGGCGAATTTTGAACAAAGTTTGAGAGGATTGGTAGGGTGTGTAAAAGATGGTATTTGAAAGTAAATGTAGATAAGAGTAAGGTGATGGTAGGGAGTGAGGCGAGTCCGCGGTGTGACAACATATTGCATAGTGAGCAACAATCTTGGCAATTACCTTAGTTTAAATATTTTGGCTATTTAAGTTTGAAAAGGTCAAAATTTGTGTGGTTGCGACATATGATCCATCTGAGGGTAATGTTGAAAAGAGTACGATTTTCTGGGATAATCTGAATGATGTTTTGGATGGGGGGAATAGGAGATTCAGTTCATTTGCCACATATCTGCCCATTCAAGGATTTTTTTTTTAGTTGTCACAACCACTCACGGGCAGAGCCCTATTCAAGGAGGGGGTGTAGTACTCTCAAAAGTTCACCCTCTAGCGCAAATTACTCATATGAGCACAGACGCAGGCTTTAAAGTGAGGAGATTAAATTCAGTAGGAAATACAGAAGATGGAAGAGAATTCCACAAAACAGAGGTGGTGGGAAAGAAGGAAGCACCACAGCAAACTAGCCTGGAGTTACCAATGTCAACACAATACTCGTGCGCAGATACAGCACCTATTGTGCTACGAAGGCGTCGTAAAGGTGGTGGTATGCGAGTGGATAGAGAGTCAAGTGAACTGGAAAGTACAGAACAGTTTATAAGCCTTTTTGCCGTTGACTCGACCCTGTCCAAAAGCCGGGTGAAACCAGAGCCCCCCCCCCCAGATATGAGAGCAGTACTCCATACATGGGCGATGAGACCTTTGTATAGCGGAGCAACTGAGGAAAAGAGGAAAGTCTCACAGTCTAAACAGAACTTCCAGTTCTTTGAGGCCGCCCTAGCAACCGTTGTGATGTGAGGTCTCCAAGACATTTTTTTGTTCATGTTAAGGCCAAGGATGTTTATATTGTCAACAGGAGAGACGACAGAACCGTCGAAAGAGACAGGAAAGTTAGAAGGTATTTTGGAGAAGGAGATTTGTAAAAGTTGGGTTTTTAAAGAATTGAATTTCACAAAGTTATTTGTATCCATCAGCGAGAATAAAATCGAAAAGATTAAGAGAGGCAATTCCAGAAGTAAAAGTGTTATGAGTTAAAGAATGAAGGGTCGAGTCATCGGAATACGAGTGGATAGAGTTAGAGGTGCAGGTGAGAAGATCATTAATGAAAAGTAGGAATAAAGTAGGAGATAAGACAGAACGCTGAGGAACACCACTATTGACAGAAAAGAAGAAGTCGCCCCTTCAACAACAGCCGATATTGAGTGATTTGAAAGAAAGCTAGATATAAGTAAGCAAAGATAGAAGGAGGAAACCCAAAGGAGGGGAGCTTGGAGAGCAGTGACAGCATTGGCACATACTACGGTCAAATGCTTTGGATATGTCAAGCGCCACCACCCAAGTCTCCCCGTAGTTTTAAAGAGCGAAAAACCATAAATCGGTTAGATAGGAATGTATATCGCCAGTAGACTTCGTGCAACGAGAGCCGTACTGGCGATCGGAGTGAGTTTCCAGATGATCTAAGAAGTGAGTTGAGAAGGGTTTCAAAGATCTTAGATAGAATACAAGTGAGAGCTACAGGGCGATAGTTAGAAGGATCAGAGCGGGTTTCATTTTTTTTCGGAATAGGTTGGCATGT
>JABUQX010016167.1:22500-24170 GCA_015478945.1 Trachelipus rathkii | reverse complement strand
AAATTTGTATGGAAAATGAAAAAAACTTTTTTTTTTTTTTTTTTTTTTTTTTTTATATATCTCCAAACTACGATAGGTACAAGAAAACTAATAATATATTGAGAATCAGCGTATGAAATTTATATGAAAAAAAGGAATTTTTTTTTTTTTTTTTTTTTTTTAAAAAAAATACCCCCAGGGAAAACCACAAAGATAAAAAGATTCTGGGGGGGGGGATCTCTCGGACCTCCTGAGGGGACGACGGGCGGGACTTCGTCCCCCTCTGCCCACCGTCGGCTCGAGCCCCCTAAAAAAAAATTTCCTACGCTGATGCTACTTATTTTTATTTAGATATAAAAAAAATTCCTCTTTTTTCATACAAATTTCAAACGCTGATTCCATATATGTTATTAGTTTTCTAGTACCTATCGTAGTTTTGGAGATAAAAAAAAAAAAAAAAAAAAAAAATTCATTTCCATACAAATTTTATACTCTGATTCCATATATGTTATCAGTTATTCTTGTACCTATCTTAGTTTCCGAGATTCATGCGGTTAACTTCTTTAGTTTGCATATATATATCTATATTATTATATATATTATAATATATATATATTATGTATATAATATATATATATATATATATATATATATATATATATATATATATATATATATATATATATATATATATATATATATATATATATATATATTTTTTTATCAATATATAATTTTTTATAACATATATATATATGATTATATCTCGTTGGATTATCAGGATCAAGATTTTGAACTCCGCAGAAAAGAAAGGACAGATTGTATCATTTTGAAATATTATTTATTTTCGTAAAATTAATTAATTTAAGAATAATTTTATTTGGAATTATTTTACGAGAAATATATTTTTGAGGTAAAATTATTTCGTGGGAAAATGATGCTTAAGGTAACTCCACTCATTAACATCTTGGATACTGTGAGATAGTATAAATATAAGTTAATTAGTTCTCACGCGGGTTCTATCTCTCGTTAGAAATTCTCCGTTGGAAGACTTCGTGTCTGTGGAATCTCTCACACGAAAATTATTATCAGAAGACTTTTTGTCTGTTGGATGAATATTCATTTGGAATAACCTACCTGAAGAACTTCGTATATAAAGAATATCAGAAGTGACTTGAGATCACTTGAGGAGAAACTACTTGAAATTATTTGAGAAGAACTACGTTGGAGGTGACCTGTAATCACTTGATGAAGATTATATCAGTAGTGACTCATGATCTTATGAAGAGAATTACTTTGGAGAGACTTGAAATCGCTTGAGAATAATTACTTTGGAAGAAACTTTTACTCATTTAAGAAGATATAAATTTGAACGTGACCTAAGGTCACCAGATAATATTGAACGCAAACAGGAGTTATTATAGAAACAATTCTTTAGAGAGCAACTTTAGTACAAGTGAAGGACTATCGGTATCAGTTTGAAGTCTACTCACGACACTAACAATGTTTGCGAGATAAAGAAGAATTTATTTAATATTTAGAATACTTCTGTACCCAAGATTGAAATTCGTGAAGCGGATTATACCCTAGGGCCTAGGAGATTAAATTTATTAAGTTTTTGTTTCTGTTATTAATAAAAGAATTCCGGGAATTGTCACCGTGTCTATAAACCTGATATCCCAACCTGTGAC
>JABUQX010016167.1:12500-17500 GCA_015478945.1 Trachelipus rathkii | reverse complement strand
CTTGACAGCGGGCAACTTGTACAAGCACGAAATAATTCTATCTCACTGAAAATGAAGTCTGCTCAGATTTAAGTCAGAGAGAACACGCAGCAGGAAATGGTACGCTGTTATGTCACCTACAATAGGTGCAGAGCTACACACGGACAAACATAGTATAACGTGTAATTAAAAAAAAAATGTATACAAAAATAGTGCTCTGAAAAAAAAAAATATTATAACAAAGTTGACTGACTATATAACTATACACAAGCATTGTGTTTTTTCATACTATAATATATAAATATATATAATATTATATTATTATATATATATATATATATATATTATATATATATATATATATATATATATATATATTATATATATATATATATATATATATAATATATATATATATATATATATATATATATATATATATATATACTGTATATTCGCAAGGGGGTATTGATTCTTATTATGGTGTTATGCCCTCGGTATACAATCTGGTCATGACATAGTTATAAAAACCAATACTTGGGGATCTTTGTGCATCCCTCCGGCCCCGGCACTATTATGTGCATTTGTGCATTTGCATTTGTCACATATGTAATCTTTCAGCCTTCATTCTTTCCCCTCATTTTTCATATTAATTTTCTGTTTCTTTTTTCAATTTTCCATTCCTTTTTTTTTTTTTTTTTTTTTTTTTATCCAGAGAGTTAGATGAATGTCGATGACACCCTTAATTAGGGAGGGGCACCTGGCGTCATCTGTGCTGAAGGGGTGTGAACCACATCACCCGTTCGTGATTCGGTGCACACGACCTAGCACCAGGTTTGGATCTTTTTCCCTGACCCCTCTGGAACATCTATAATAAGAGACTCCCCACCGCTTAGCGCGGTCCTCCGGGCACAAACCTCATAGGGTTCGACACCCATGAGGGGGGACCCCTTTGATTTAATATACCATGGAAAACCTTAATTCGCCTCGGAAATTAATGGATTTAACGATTACCGAACCCGCACCGATTAATGGACTTACTCTTCTGAATTGCACTTCGAATATTAATGCCGTGATTTCCCTCCACTTCGCCTGTTAAGGTCTCTGTCTATCTCCAGCGCATCATCGTCTGGTAGTGCCCTCGCATATCCCAGGTGCCAAAATCGTAAACACGCCCAAACAAACCAACTTCTTCATTATTTTTCATTCCATCCCCAAAATATTCAAAAACATAGTATTTATAACCTGTTTCTCAGAGCATATCATTATTGCGATCCACCATTTCTACAACAGGAAATTAATTTTATTTTTCATACTTTCGAGAAACTGGCCTATCCCCCTTTAGACCCCACCTCCCAGTTACGTTTATGAGGAATGGGTCTCTTCTCGTTAAAGCTACTACCCGAAATCAAAGTTCTATCTTGTCATCTTTAACTTCTCTTGAAATCATCCCTCTTATTTCCACTCCTGTTGAAATAAGAAATACATTTAAAAGCACTATTTACTCTTTAGAACAGAAAGACGAAGATATTTCTGTCATTCTAAGAAATCTACAGCAGAAAAGATTCCCTGTTACTAACATTTACAGATTTGCCCACGTCGGGACTCGCTTGACACCCCAAATTCTCGTTTACTACTACCGACCTTTCACACCCATTTTCCACCTACTAATTTGAAAATTATGTTTACAAGCTACAGTGTTCGTACGTTGACTCGCCGAATTAGACGTTGCTTTAAATGCCAGCGGTTTGGTCATTCCCAAAAGTACTGTAGAGGAGGGCATGATATATGTACAGTCTGTGGAGAAGAATTTTACATTCCCTGTGAAAACACACCAATCTGCAAAAACTGTGGAGAGTGCCTCTTTCCTTAAATGACCATCTTACCTGTTTGAATAGGAGCTTTTGGAATTATGTACCATACAAAAATTGAGGAGGAGAGATGCCACACACCAGCTCAAAGATAAATATCCTACAAGATAAAGGCAACCCTATGCTACAATTGCAGCAGCCCTCCCGTCTCCTTGTGTCAACCCACCGACACAACTCCATTCCAGTAGAACTCTTCCCCACAATCCCAGTAAGAATCAAGCAGTTACTGTAACCTTCTCGCCTGCACATCGCCTATATTCGGAGACTATCAAATTAGTCAAAAAATAGGCTCAATTGCATTTCCAGCCAGAATGCCGATCACAGCAACCACCCCGCGTTGCTAACTTTTCAACTGACCAGCAATTGAAACCAAAGTCTGTTTCATCCTCACATAGCTTAGAGAGCATTTCCTTTCAAGACACTCTGTCCCACACCCTCCCGATGAGTTTTTCCAAACTCATGTAAGAGGCCTGCATTTATGTCCCCTAATCTGTCTCCCACCATCACTTCGACTCCTGAAAAGAGTAACTAAACAGAAACAAAAAAGATTACTCTCTAAAATATAAAACATCTGAATTTCTAAAAACAGAGCACCGACCCCACATCATAAAATGTAACTCAAAGTTAGAGATGTACCAATACAGAAAGAGGCCGATTACCGATAACCGACTTTTAATTAATATAATAAATACAAACAGTAAATAAAGATTAGAACATTTGCTTGTACTTGCTAGGCAACTCAGGTTGCATGTCCACTGTTACAACCAATTACTTAGCCATTTATTCATATTTGGTTGGGCCAAAAGTATATGTATTTATAAATTTAAAATAGTATGTTAAAGGAATACAAATGTAATATTATTTAATAACTTTTTATGTTTGTGTTTTCAAAAAAAATATATTCAATTCCCTTTTTCAGTATATTAACAACAGTATTAGCTATTAGCTTTTTATGCCTTTAACATATGATTACAATTTTACAAGAAGAATTTATTCGAACTAGCTTACAGTTACAAAGAATAAAAAAATAATGAAAAGAAGAAGAGACCTCAATTTAATACAGCTGAAAAGACGAAATTTAAAAACGCTTTATTCAAACTGACATCAATAATAAATATTACTCCGTATAAGATTAAAGATCAGATATCATTCATACTTCAAATTCAAAAAATTTCTTCCAAATTTGTGATGCAAAAAACATTAAGCGTTCACTAGCATCTGACCAGAGACTGTTTCCTTTTTGGGGATGTTTACATTCCCACACTACAACTAAAAAAATTCCGCTCGCTCCACTGTAAAAAAAAAAATCCGCTAGACGATCTCGTGCTATTTCAAACGGAATTTTGAACAATTATACAAACCGGAAATTGAGATTTAGGAAAGGAAAAAACTTAGAAAAATTTCCTCAATATCGACATCTGAGGGGCTTCTTCAAGAGGGTTTCACCTGATATTATTGTGTCACCAAAATAAACATTCACGCTTAAATGCCGGAACATTGATTTTATTTTTTTTATTTTTATTTTGGCATGGTAGAATTATATATTATAATATATATATATATATATTATATATATAATATATATATATATATATATATAATATTATAATCTATAATTTATAGTTTTTAGATATGTCAATGTATAGTATATATATATATATGTGTAGATTTATTTATACATTTTAAATATATATATATATATATATATATATATATATATATAGTAGAAATCAAAGCAATCAAACGCTAAGTTTAGTAAGTATCAAGTTAGGAGGCCTTAGTTAATAATAAACTGCAAATATATCAAAGTTCTTAATAAATTTTCACATAATAAAATGGTCTTCTGGATGTTTAGAACGTTAGCTTTCGATCCTTACTGAATTACTGGATCCTCTTTCAGACGCTGTGAATTGAAGACTAAATGAAATATTTAAATAAAGATTGTTATGTTAAAAAAGTTAAAATAATAAATCATATTTAGTTACCCTTAAGTTTTGAAATGTTTTTGAAAAAAGGTATGTGGTGTTCAAAATTTTTGTTTAAGGTGGGGTCTAGAGTGTGTTCACCTTGTTGTTTGTTAAAATTGGGAAAGTTTTTAATACAAAGGGATTCAATGAGTTTACGTTGGGTGGGGTCAAGTACTTGTAAAATGGGTGTCATGCCATTAATGTTAATTTTGTGATTGAATTGGGTTCTGTGTAGTGTGAGTGCCGAGTTTTGTGAGTCAGAAGTGAGGTCATGACAATGCGGTCAATTTTGCGGATAGTCTGCGGATGCGGATCGCCAATATAAGAGGAGGTACAGTTAAAACAAGGAATTTTATATACACATTGGGAAATGTTATTGAAAGTGTGAGTTGGAGGTTTAAAAATACGTTTTAGAGAAGATGTGCTGGAGGTGGTTAGTCTAAGAGATGTAGGTAAGGATTTAATGATTTTGATATGAGGGGTATGAGGGATGGGTAAATAAGAAAAAGTGTTAATGGAGGGAGTGGTAGGGGGGTTATAAAATTTCTTTTTTGCTTGTTTGAGTGAGTGATATTTCTTGTTTTTAACGTATGAGATTTCGGTAAAGTGTTACAAAATATAGTCTGATTCATTTTGTTAGGAAAGGAGGAGAGCAAAATTGAGGGCTCTAAGAAAAAAGGAAGTTAAAACCACCTGGATTTTGTGTTGGTGGAGTGGGAAGAAAACCAATGAATGTATGAAGGGTTAAAAGTTGGTTTGCGATAAACACTGTAAAGCAAAATGGGACTGTTATCCCAGGTAAGGAGGGTGTCAAGGAAAGGTAAGGTTTTTTTGTTGGAGAGTTCCATTGTAAATTTAATGTTAGGATGGATTGAGTTGATGAAATTAAGTATGAGAGTGGGGTTATTGGTTAAAGGTGTGGAGACGAAAATATCATCAACATAACGAAGCCATGTTGTGTTAGAGAGAAGAGGGTGATTAAGTATGAAAAAATGTTCTATCAGTTCCATGAAAAGGTTGCTGAGAATAGGAGAAAGGGGAGAACCCATACTTAGTCCTGAGTTTTGTTTGTAATGTAGGTTATTAAAATGGAAGAAGTTGTGTTCAAGAGAGAGTAATATTAATTGTTTAAGTAAAGGGAAAGGGTAATCAAGAGTGTAGGTGTTTTCGTTAAAATACCTTT
>JABUQX010016167.1:5000-7500 GCA_015478945.1 Trachelipus rathkii | reverse complement strand
TTGCATTTACTTAGCTTTCCTTTTTACCTGATAAAAGAAGGAAAAAAAGGAGGGAAAAGAAAAAGAAGAACAAAGGAAGAAAAAGAAGAAACAAAAGAAGAAAAAATGGAGAAGCCGGGGACGCGCATGGCGTCTGAATTTGAAGATTAAGAACGAGTATTGCATATTGCTATAGTAGATTTTATAAGGCATATATATATATTAAATTTAAATATATTATATAATATATATATATATATATATATATATACATATATATATATATATATATATTATATAAAAAAAATACCACAGACTAAACAACAACCGGGAAAACCCGAAGAAATAAAACAAACGCTAATATATATATTTATATATATATCATATATATATATATATATATATATATATATTATATAATAGTATAATATATAATACTCTGACTTATTCAACATTTTAACGTATAGACATTTTTTTTAAATTATATAATATATATATATATATATATATATATATATATATAGTATATATATATATATATATATATATATATATATATAATATATATTAATATAATATTAATATAATGTTCACAATAAGTCCGCCTTGTACCTTCCACGGCCCAACCATACAATATGTGGTCTCGTCCTTCTGAAGCAGCTGTCTAGGGTAGTGACACTTCCCAGGTCGTTACTGGCTTTATTTCTTCTGGCGAACTTCTGTCTTCCTAAATTCCCGTCAAGACGTTTGAGCCGTTGTACAGAGGCTTCCTTACTTTCTTCTTAAGTTTCCTCCTGGGTCTCCTATTGGTCCTCAAGAATAGGCAAAGTCTTCTTTAAGGTTCTTGATTATCCTTCTTCTCTTGCAGTCTTCTGTAAATCCAAAGTTGTACCAAGAAGGTTTTTGCAGAAATAAAATAAGAATAACTAACCTTAACCTTTTAATCCTCACTAATCTTGAGTAGTTCACGTCAAAGAGTCCAGATATAAAGAGCGGCGAACAAGGAATGAACAAGGAATGAGCCCCTATATGTATAATGCTCGCTCTTTTATATCATTCATTCTTAAAACGCTTACTTGTATATTGCTATAAATATTTTTACAATCTTTCTTAAATTATTCAAAATAAATTACAATTATTAGATATGATTGCAAAAATCATAAAATTATTCTAAAAATTTTACAGTCTAAAAATATGAATTTGATGATAAAATTCTCCATTTCTTATAAGAATGGTAAAAATTACTAAATTAATACGAAAAAGTAGATCCGTCACTAAAACAATATGACTAAAGCATTCCTAGTGGTGAAAATGCAGCTTAACCTTTTTCATCTCTAAATTCATCTGTGATAATATCCCCCTTATTAAGATGAAGAAACGGATCCTGGGGATACTTCTTTCCTTCATCTCAACCCACAGATAAATTCTACGTCTTCTCATCTTGAAGCTCCTGTGTCCTAGGAATTCAATATTCTTCATTCCAAACTTACATTTCGATGATCTTACCGTGAAGCCTGATTCCCTCACTCGTCTCATCAATTCTTCTATTTCCTTGAGGTATTCTTTCCAACTCTTGGTATACACCACGCGTCATCAATGTAACTTTCCGTATTCCGCATTCCCTTGAGCACTTTCCTCATGGCTCTTACAAGAGTCGCCCCCGAGTTCACCAATCCAAACGGCATCTTCAGGAACTCGTAATGGCCATCTTGTGTAATGAATGCCGTCTTCTCTATATCATCTTCATCCATCGGTATTTGCCAATACCCTTTGCTGAGATCCACTTTCGAGAAATATTTTGCTTTCCCGATCTTAGCAAATAACTCTTCTGTTGTAATCATCGGCTCGGGATCGAATACTGTTATCCTATTTAATTTTCTATAATCTGCATAAATATGATTACTTCCGTCTTTCTTCTTAACAATCACAATGGGGGAGGCGTATGCTGACGTTGATTCTTTAATTATCCCTATTTCCAACATTTTATTTATCTCTGTTCTCAATTCTTCTCTTAATGCGTGCGGAATGGGATACGCTTTCGATCTCACTGGTTCGTTTGTAGTCAGTTTTATCTTATGCTGTTCAATTTTTGCTGTTCCAGGCGCATCCGTAAAGATTGATTTGTATCTTTTTATGATCCCAAATATCTGTTCTCGCTCTTCTAACGATAATTGTTCACCAATCCTTACTTCGTCTATCATTTCTTTAGACTCGCAATTAACTAACTCTAAATAGTCCCCATTGTCACGGGTTTCGTCATCAGTGGCCTCCAAAATCGCGATTCCCCCTACTTCAGTCACTTCCGCGTCAGTACTATTTATTTCTATGTATGCTTTTAAGAGGTTTGCGTGGTACGATTTTACATTATTTCCCTTTTGTAACCCGTAATTATTCCTCTTTCTTCAGCGATGATGAATGGTCCTTTCCATTGCGTATATAATTTGTTGCTTTCAGTCGGTAATAGTATAAGTACCTTTTCCCCTTTCTTGAACTTTCGATCCTTTGTTTTCCGATCATAATA
>JABUQX010016166.1:82500-85552 GCA_015478945.1 Trachelipus rathkii | reverse complement strand
ATTACCTTTTTGACCTGTATAGGCTAAATCAGCATGGGATCAAAAAGGCTTATCCTTAAATTAGCCTAAAATTAGGCCTAACGTAGTATTGCACCACATTTTACAGAAAGAGGTCAGTTTGAAATATATTTTGACCTGGAATTAGGCCTAAATCGCCCCGGGATACAAAAAGGATTATCCTAAATTTAGGGCCTAAAGTAGTTATTCAACACATTTACAGAGAGAGGTCAGGTTTCTATCTGTAAGGAGTGCGGGTTGTTGTGTTTTCTCGTGATGGATTGTCAATGTACATAGATAATAATAATAATAATAATAAGAAAATACCGAATTATTTAAAAAACTTTGAAATGATTTTTAGTTAACATCGAGAAGCGAATAATATAAATGTAAGTGAATAATTGTTATTTTAAATAAAAACTTAAGAATGATTTTAATAAAATACATGTTATGTTAGCAGAGAAGAACTTATTTTTTATTTTTATACTTATTACATGGCTAAAGATGATGAAAGCAGTAAGTCAATGGAACAAAACGTGGCATAGCTTGGTGTAGAGGGTGCTAGGGCTGACCTACTGATTTACTTGATTTATGCTTTAGTACGTAAAATATATGTTTTAAATAAAATTTCATAAAATTTTAGTAAAAGTTATTTTAAAACTTGATAGTTATAAAATTTATAAACAAAAAGTATTAACAGTTAATAATAAATTCTTTGTTCAAAGATAATGATTGATTTATTATAGAAGTTTTAAGAAACTTTAAAATAATTTTAGTTATATTTGAATGATTAATATAAATGTACGTGTTTAATTAAAACATAAAGATGTTTTAATAAATATACGTTATATATGTGTAAGTGAGTGATGCGTGTGTGTGGATGTGTGTGTGTGTGTGTGTGTGTGTGTAAGTAAATCTGTGTGTGAGTGTAAGTAAATCTGTGTGTGTAAGTAAATCTGTATGTGTAAGTAAATCTGTGTGTAAGTAAATCTGTGTGTGAGTGTAAGTAAATCTGTGTGAGGTAAGTAAATCTGCTGTGCTAATAAATCTGTGGTGAGTGGGTGTGATGTGTGTGTAGTGTAAGTGTAATCGCTAAGTGTCTATGGTAAATGTAAGTGTCCATAGTGAATGTGTGGTATAAGTGTCATAGGTGAATGTTGTATAAGTGTAAGTTGTGTAGTGTGTGTGTGTTGTGTGTGTGTGTGTGTGTGTGAAGCGTTGATAAGTGTAAATGTAAGTGTCTATGGGTAAATTAAGTGGTCATCAGTGAATGTGTGTTAAGTGTCATAGTGAATGGTATTGTGTTCTAAATAATAATAACAATAGCCATGAAGTAAATAAACACTAAGTATAATAATAAAAAATAAAAATAATAAAAATAATATTAAAAATAAAATAAAAATAATAATAAAATAAATAAAAAGTATTAAAACAAAATAAAAAACATATAATGTTAAAAACATCTGAGTTAAAGCAGTAAAACATATGAGTTAAAGCAGTAAACATACGACAGTTTAAAGCAGTAAAACATGGAGGTTTAAAGCAGTAAAAACATTGAGTTGGAAAGCAGTAAAAATATGAGTTAAAGCGAGTACAAAACATGAGTTAAAGCAGTAAAAGACATGAGTTTAAAAGCAGAAGGCAAGTAGAAAACTAAAAGCATACGAATCTCCTCCTTGGTTGTGGTAGGTCACACCTTTCTATTGATTTTACTGATTTTACTGTCTTGTAAGGGTATTGTAATGTTAATAAATATATGAGTTTTAAAGCAGTAAAACATATGAGTTAAGCAGTAAAAACATGAGTTAAAGCAGTTAAACATTTATGAGTTAAAGCAGTAAAAACAGTAAAACAAAGCAACTAATCCCCTTGTGCTATGTAAACACCTCTATTATTTTAACTGATTACGCTTTAAGTATGTAATGTTAATAAAATATATGAGTTAAAGCAGTAAAACAATGAGTTTAAAGCAATAAAACATGAGTTAAAGCAGTAAAGCAGTAAAACAAAAAGCATACTAACCCCTTTGTTGCTATTGTAACACCTCTATTGATTACTGATTTACTGCCTTAAGGTATGTAATGTTAATAAATATGAGTAAAAGCAGTAAAACATATGAGTTTTAAAGCGAGTAAAAACATGAGATTAAAAGCAGTTAAAGCAGTAAAAACAAAAAGCACGCTAATCTTTAGGGTTAGGTCACACCTCTATGATTTACTATTACTGCTTTAAGTATGTAATGTTAATGTTTTTAATAAAATTTCGTATAGTTGTAGTAAAATAAAATGATATATATCAGACACTCTGGATTTTTTTTCTTCCTTTCTCATTCCTCATTCTTTTTCATTATTTATATTGGTATAACTTCTTAAATAGATTTCTAATTTTAATGTTATTGGTCAGCTTTTCCTGGTTTTAGAGTGTAACTACATGGCCTCAGTACTCGACTCATCAATTGTGAATTAGTCGCTGATGGGGCTTTACCCCAAACGCTCCTCTGGATACCGTTCCCTGATACATGACTCATTTTTATTTTAAGTAAAAGGTATATATATATATATATATATATATATATATATATATATAATATATATATATATATATATATATATATATATATATTTAGATGTAATGTATAGAGAATATATATATATATATATATATATATATATATATATATATGTGTGTGTGTGTGTGTGTGTAGGTGTAGGTGTGAGCTACGGCTGGTATATGTATCAAGGGTGGGTGTATGTGTCTAGGTATGTGTGTTTGTGTGTGTAGGTATAGGTGTGAGCGTAAGTTCCTATGGGTAGGTGTATGTGTGTATAAAAAGCCTAGCGTATGTGTGTGTGTGTATAAATAGCCTAGCGGGTGTGCGTGTGTGCATAAGTGTCATAGTGTGTGTAGACGTGGGTTTAGGTGTGAGCTAGGGTTGGTGTATGTATCCATGGCAGGGTCGGTAAGGGTGAGATTGGTATATAGCGGTGTAGTGTCTAGGCATGTGTGTTATAGGCTTGCAGATGTGAGGTAAGTCTATGGGTGAGATGTATGTGTG
>JABUQX010016166.1:70000-75000 GCA_015478945.1 Trachelipus rathkii | reverse complement strand
ATTAGATTATTATTATTATTACTATAATATTATATTATTATTATTATATTAATTATTATATATTATTATTATTATTGTTATTATAATAATAATAATAATAATAATAATAATAATAATAATAATAATAATAATAATAATAATAATAATAATAATAATAATAATAATAATAATAATAATAATAATAATAATAATAATAATAATAATAATAATATAATATTGTGACCAAATTTTATAGTAGTCTTTATGTTGCCTATTGACGTCATTGCGGTTCATTTTGGATTATTCTACTTTAGGGAAAGATCAGCGTCTCTGTCCTCCACTTATGTTATATGCTCTTTATTTTAAATAAATAAATAAATAAATAAATAAATAAAGGGAATTCGCTTTTCGAATTTCATTATGTTAACGCATCTAAAAACCTTGTCATATTTATATGCTTTATAATTAAACGGTTATTTTTTTTTTTATTCAAAAATTTAGTAATTTAAATCTTTAATGGAGGAAAAATATAACTTTTATTACTGAAAATAATAATTAATATTGGACCATTTACAAGCTCCAGTCAAAGAATATATCGAAATGCAATGACGGTTCAGTAATGTTACCAACTACTATTTTATTAATACAGGTTTTACAAATTAAATTTTTAATATTTCCTCACCATTCACTGGTCGGGAGTTCTTGAGACAAATGTTCGTGTGCCATTTATTTGAATCTTCAATGTCATTTATGTTAATAATAATAATAATAATAATAATAATAATAATAATAATAATAATAATAATAATAATAATAATAATAATAATAATAATAATAATAGTAGTAGTAATAATAATAATAATAATAATAATAATAATAATAGTAGTAGTAATAAAGTCTTCTGACATTTTTTCAGCGTATTTCTGGAAGTCAAACTTATGTTTTGTTTATTATTATTATTATTTTTTTTTAAATCTCATTATTTTTTTTTATTTCAACATACCATAAACTATTATTTACGTTATTCGCTACTATATAATATGATAAATTTAGGTTTTGTACAGTTAATATATATGTATTTATATAAATATATATATATGATATATATATATATAGATAAAGAGTTATATATATATGTATATATATATATATATATATATATATATATATATATATATATATATATACATATATTATATTATATATATTATTATATAATATATATATATATATATATATAAATAGATTACATATATGTTATATATATATATATATTATATGATATATATATATATATTATATTATATATTATTATTAATTATATAGTTATTATATATATATATATATATATATATACATATTATTATATATTAATATATATATACATACTAAGATAGCTATACATATATATATACTCATATATATGATATATATATGATATATAGATATTATTATGATACAGATATTGACACATATTGTTATAAGTTATGATGAGCATATATACATATACATAGATATATTATATATATATTACATAAATGATATGTAAAACATATATATATTATATTATTATTATTATTATTATTATTATTATTAAGTTATTATATTACATATTACATGGAGATGATACATATACATACATATTATTATTGCTATTATTATTGTTGTTGTAATAAACATATATATTATATATATTATTATTAAGTGGCTTATACACACATGGCCATAAGAGTAAGAGTTAGTTATTAGTTATTGGTTGCTGTTGTTGGAGTTACAGCAGCATATATATATATACATATATACATATATATACTATATATCCAGGCGGCCATTACATCGCCAATAAAGGTACATTATCACTTCTAATCAAAACTATAGTAAAAGAAAATAAACCAATGAACAAACCAAATAAAAAAACAAAATGCTTCAAAAACAAAAGAACATGATCGTTAAAGCGAAACACAAAATTAACATTATTTGGATGTGTATTTGAAGATGTTACAAACATAATGTATCAACTATCCGATGGAGAAATGAAATGAGGGAGAGTAAGGAAAGAGTGGGAATTTGTTGGGGCATAAAACCAGGTAAGGTGTTAAAGGAAATTGACAAGAAAAATGATACACAATAAAAGAAAATGTTTGAAAGTAATTTGAATATACTGAAATAATTAGATGTTTATAATGATAAACATTATCAATAAAATAGTAAATTTGATATATATGACAGTATATATATATACATATATATATATTGTTATATATATTATTATTATATATATTATATATATATGATATATATATATATATATATATATATATATATATATATAATATATATTATATATATTATATATATATATATATATATATATTACAATCTTGGTAATAAAGTATTTGGTCCTCTACCTATCATCAAACACTCCCTCCCATTAGCTGAACGTGCCCGGTCAATCTGTATCGAAGAAGAGGGACTCCCTTCATCTCTCTCAACTATATCTGTTATTTCCAAACTGCACTAAATATTTTTCAACATAATGGATTTTGGAAATTAGCTCCCAAATTTTCAATCTGGTCCTTGGTTGCCACTATGACTTTTGAAAGTGAAAGTCTGACTGTTGATCCTCTGTAAAACTATCTTGGATCTATTGCTTTCGACATTTCGAAGCCTTGCTTGTCACGTGACGCTTCTCATATATCGAATGACTCCTTCGACAGGAGTTCCAGCGCTCATTGTCTTACTACCAAGTAAAGATCTCTCTCTGAGGGCACCACCACCCCACTCAATTTCTTTTCTGTTGCTCAACTGCCGCTGTTTTATGCAGTCATCCGTTACCATCCTTTAAAACAATTATTAATATTTTATTAACTATATATTTGCTCATTTGTTTACTATCCACTCTTATACCTACCTCTACATTCTCATTTAAACCCTTCTTATTTAACTCTCAACTCGACAGCAAATAGCTAATGCAAGAGGGTTTTCTTGAGAAACTCACCCGCTCTATTTCCTAGGATCTCTAGTTAGAACAAAGAAAATACGATATTCTTCGCTGTCTCAAAAAAACCTCATTGCCTTCATTCACCTTCTTACCTCGCCATTTTCATCCACACAACTTCTACACAATCTTCCGAAATGTTAATCTCAACAATCCAACTTTGTCCATAATATTTTGGCATTTAATTTTTCGATATCAAATTGATGAATCCAGGTTTCATCCGTAAAAACCGTTGCATAAAAACTACCTCACCAGTGCAAATTTTGGTCAAAAGACTCATGGAAAGATAAACACTGTGGGCAAACCGACCGTTCGAGAAATGTTTTTTCCACCCATCGAACCAAAATTGCATTTTCTGAAACTCTAGATAAACACTTGATAATTATATACTGTGACTGTGTGAATTCAAAATTTCTGTGTACATAAAATCAATGATAACTTTGTGTTTTTCCACAGGTTTCTGCAATATGACCACAGTTTCTTCATCCGTTGCAGTGGATGATCGCCTTTCTTTTGTTATCACTATGATCTTTCCTACCTTCCTTGAAGCTCCTCATCCACCTTAGAGATTCAATAATTTCGGAACACGTAAAAATGAAAAACAAGTTTTGCCAGGAAATTAAATGACCTCATCCAAAAGCTATTTTTCCAAGATCAAAAACGAACTTTTATTTCATGTCACCTTTTTGACACACTGATAGGTAACTGACTGACTGATCGGAAAAGCCAACAGACTTACTTCTTGCACCATTAAGGACGGTTCGTCATTCAAAATTATCCGCACAGGTCTTGTTACCTCGGCAAACAAAAATTTCTGAATAAATTTCAGCACACACAATGTCACTATCACATATATATATATATATATATATTATATTATATATATATAGTTAGTTATAGTTATATATATATATATATATATATATATATGCTATATTATTTTTCTTTATATTTAAAAAAATTTAAACATATATATATATATATATATTATTATATACATATATTCCCCTCTATGAACGGAAATGCACTACCAAATTCAGCACATTTAAAAATTGTTTTGCTCTTCATCGGCTATGATTATTAAATTTTTCTCAAAATTTTAATTTCTCATTCAAGGTGGAAAGCTAAATAATTTCATTTTTGAATTGCTATTATTTGTTATTCAGTTTTAAATTATCTTTCTGCATATTTTAAATTATCTTCTTGTGCATATTTTTTATAAAATAAAATATTTCCTCCCCTTTCAAATATAAATAGTTTTGTTCTCAAATAAAAAACAATTAGGAGAGTTTTTAGTTTATATATATATATATATATATATATATATAGCAGGAGAGGTTTAGTAGATATGAGCAGCAGAAGATAGAGGTATATATATATATGTATATATTATATACATATTTATATATATATAGTATTTATATATATATATATATATATATATATATATATATATATATATATATATATATATATATATATATATAGCAAAGAAAGATATATATATATATATATATATGTTATATATTATATATATATATGCAGTAGTTTTGGATTTGATTTTTATGCAGAAAGTATATGTTGTTATATATATATATGTATATATATGTAATATATATATATTATATATATATATATATATATATACTTGGGAAGTCCACTTACAGCTGGAAAATATCAGAGCCGACATAACTGAACACACGACGTTTAAAAGAGCATGTGAATGTCAAACGGAAAAGAAAGAAGAGTGTTAAGTATAATTAAAACTATATGAATGAGCGTAGGGAGTTAAGCTGGGGTCGTTGTGCTGAACAAAGAAAGGATAAAACCTGGAAAAACGTGCCACACTTTCTCTGCTCGAAGGAGACAAGGGAACTCAGAAGCGTGGTGTCCGTTGTGATAGCGATAGTAAAAGAAAAGGGAAAGAATATTTAGTCAGCCTGAGAGATATTATAGAGTCCGTGAAAGTTAATATATCGAAAAATTCTCGACTCCACCATTTCAAAAAGGGCTGTATGATTCG
>JABUQX010016166.1:60000-62500 GCA_015478945.1 Trachelipus rathkii | reverse complement strand
ATATACAGTGCAGTGAGGAGTTATATATTGTTGCTATATATATATGCATATTTTATATATATATATATATGTTATAGTTGTGCTAAGTTGCTGCATATATATATACTGGTTATGTTACAGCAATACTGGGTTGCAGCTAATATGATAGTTACGTTGTTGCGCATGAGCAGGTATATATATATATTACATATTATATGCGCATATATAAATTGAGTTGGCTGCTATTGGCTGGGTTGCCAGCTACTACATATTGCTGGTTGATATGTTATTATGATATATTATTACATATTACATACATAAGGTTATTATTGTTGATATATATATATACATGTATGGCTGCCATACATATATATTGTTATCGTTGCTGTTGGCCGGCCATTACAAGAAAGCAGTTATTGTTGCGCTATTACAGTTATTAGCCACATTGGTTACTATTATTACTAAAGTTGTAAATTTCAGATGAACATATTATTAAACACATAAATATATACTTATATTACATATACAACAAATATATATATATATATATATATATATATATATATATATATATATATATTATAGCTATAAATAACCAAGATATATATATATATATATATATTTAATATATATATATATATATATTTATATATATATATATATATATATATATACAGCATATATATATATATATATATATATATGGTTAAAATATATATATATACTGTATATGTAATGAGTTTGATGGAGCAGTTTATTAAATAATTTATGTTTCAATGATAGCCCTTTTGAAATCTAAAGCCTACAATTTGTTTGTTTGTTTTGTTTTTGTTTTTTTTTTTATAATTCTTTTATTTTTATTTTTTTAAATTCCGTAAAAGAAAATTTCTTTCAATTAAGTTAAAAATCTATGGACAAATGACCATTAATTTTATGAGGAGATATGAGTGGTATATGAGTATATATATATAGCAAAGAAAGAAGAAAGAAGAAGCAGAGAGTATATATATATATATATATATATGTTGGCGCGTGTATATAGTTATAGTTATAGTTATTATTATTGTTATATATATATATATATAATATATATATATATATATATAATATATATATATATATATATATATATATATATATATATATATATATAGCAGCATAGTTACCTCCTATGAGCAGTTACAGCAGCATATATATATATATATATATTTATATATATATATATATATATATATATATATATTATATATATATAAAATAAAGTATGTGTATATATATATATATATATATATATATATATATATATATATATATATATATATATATATGTGGAAAAAGTTATATAATGATTAATTAATTTAAAGAAAATTTTTAATTTTAAATCTTAAAATTAAACTACATATAAAATATAATATAGAAATCATAGGGAAATTATATTTTGAAGTTATAATTCAAAAAAAAATATTACAATATTCATGTTTTTACTTTATGATGCGGAGGAATTTTTAGACATTTTACCCAATGTAGACTCATAATTTTTTTCAGTTGTAACGTGAAACTTGGTTCGTTAGGTTGTGTTTCGTTTTAGTCTCAAAAATGCAGTTTTATTAAATGAAAATGATATAAAATTATTAGCGTATTTGCAAATAAAAGTAATACAAATAAAAACACTGTCATAAAAATAAGTGTAAGATAATTTATTCAATTAGAAGATTGTTATAAGTTTTTAATTATAAGTGTTTCGACGTCATTGCAAACCCACGAGAATTAAAGGTAATTTAGTTTTGTCGATGGACCTTTTTTACGGTAATCGTTACCCAAAAAAATAGTATATATCTCTATGGAACATAAATAGATTTTATAGTTGTTAATTTAGGTTGGTTATATATATATATATATATATATATATATATATATATATATATATATATATATATATAAGGTAGTTATAGAGCAGCGAGCAGCAAGAAGAGGTTATTATTATTATATATATTATTATTATTATTATTATTACATGCATATATATGATATATATTGTTATGATATACATATTATTATTATATATTACATATATATATATATATACATGTATATATATTATTATATATATATTATGTATTACATATTATATTATATATTAATATATATTATTATATATTATTATATATATATATATATATATTATTATTATTATTATTATTATTATTATAGATTATATATTATTATTGATATGCTATTATTATTATTATTATTACATATATATTATTACATATTGATATTATTATTACAATATTATTACATACTACATTTATTTGCTAAGGTATTACACGGCAAAAATAAAGCCTAAACCGACTTGGGGAGTACAGAAGAAGTGGGGACGATTTCCATACCCCTTAGGGGAGGCGGGGGAACCCCCGCGACACCCAAATACCAAAGAGCTAACGAGTACCGTTCAAAAGGTCCATAACTAGACTTTCTCATATATATATTGTTGTTGGTTGTTAAGTTATATATATATATA
>JABUQX010016166.1:42500-47500 GCA_015478945.1 Trachelipus rathkii | reverse complement strand
TGGTGTCAATGGTGATTGGTTTAGGATTAATAGCGGAGTGAGACAGGGTTGTGTTATGTCTCCTTGGTTATTCAATTTGTATATGGATGGGGTTATGAAAGAATTCGAGGTGGGGATGGCAGGAAATGGTGTTAGAATGATGGAGAATGGAGATGAGTGGAGGGTGCCCTACCTATTATATGCGGATGATTTGGTTCTGTGTGGCGAATCTGAAGAGAGTTTGAGAGGATGGTTTGAGAGATTCAAGGTGTGTGTAAAGAGGAGTTTGAAAGTAAACGTAGATAAGAGTAAGGTTATGGTTGTGAGTGAGGACAGTCCTCAGTGTGAAGTTTTGTTAGATGGTGAGCAGCTGGAGCAAGTGTCTGAGTTTAAATATTTAGGGTATATGTTGGATGAGAAGGGAACGGATGATGCAGAGTGTAGTAGGAAAGTTGTGAATGGCAGGAAGGTTGCCGGTGCAATTAAATCGTTGGTGAATGTAAAGGGACTAAGTCTTGAGTGCGCTAGGGTCTTACATGAGGTATGTTGTTACCTGTGTTATTGTATGGTAGTGAGACTATGGTCTGGAATAAGAAGTATAGATCTAAAGTTCAATGTGTTCAGATGGACAATCTTAGGGGCATGCTAGGTGTGAGAAGAATTGATAAAATGAGGAATGAACGTATTATGAGCTTTCCTGTGGATGAGAAGAAGGGGTTATTGGAGAGATCCGAATCCAAATATGGTTGAGATGGTTTTGGGTCATGTGGAAAGGATGAATGATAGTCGGTTGTTAAGCGGATTGTATACGTGGAGAAGTAGGGTGTTGGGAACCGACCGGCTGGGAAACCGAAGAGAAAGTGGATTGAGCTCGGTGAACGAATGTTTGAAGGAGAGAAATGTGTGAGTTTGGCAGAGGCGAGAATAAAGGTGCATGATAGGAGAGAATGGCGGGGTTTTGTATGGGGGCATGGTTGTGGCCCACCTGGGCCAAGGGATGAACCCTTACATTGACGATTTACCATAGTGAGGGTCCGTCGCGGTCCCGTGAAGCTTCTAAGGGTGGATTTTTCTGTCTGTGACGAGTTTTCACTAAAAGGTATAAAGGGGCGGTAAGGCTTGGGCTTTCTTTTGCAACAATTTGTCATACTCTCCTACTGCTTTTCTTTTCCGATGCTTGTAGCGTACCTTAATCAACTCAATCGACCTAATGTATATAAAGATGAAAAAGAATATTAAGCTATATATATATATATATATTATATATATATATATATATATATATATATATATATATATATATATATATATATATATATATATTATACTGTGGAATTAAATTCCTAAGGGGCGTAATGAAGATGGTAGAAAGGGGTTAAGAAGAAGTATGGCGGGGAAAACCTTAAAACAAAAAGGAATCCCCCGAGGGAACTTTTTAAATTTTTAAACCCATAAATTATCTCAAGCGTGATTGTTCCTAAGACGTACCCAATCCAGCCCTTAGTAACAAACATTGTTGGCTAGCTAAAGTGGTTGTAATTTACGGAAATCAGAAAAGTTGGGGCAGAGTATACCTTTCAAATTCGTCAGACGGTAAAGAAAACTGTTAAAATATTTTGTAAAGAGAGGCGGTGTTCCTATCCGCACCTAAAAGCGTGTGGTAAATTGAATTATCGGCCTCATGTAATCAAATATATACAAGATAATAACTTACAAAAGACCAATCAACCCTTTGTTGGGTTATTATAATATTTATTGAATAAATTACTCGAATACTTGAAGATCTTACCTGTGATTTCAAAAATAATCCCATTAAGGTTTTTGTATTGATAAATCACCTCAGCCCCTCTATACTACTGGTTGTAAACTTAAAATATAGTAAAACTACAGACTTACAGATTATATCTACAGGACCTCGTATGATAAATTTGCAGAATCCTATTTAAATTATATCTTAAATTAAAACGATAATATCTGAACGCTCCAATGTATAGAGAAACTTTGCCTATGAATATGGGGTACATTGAAAGATAGAAATTAAAGAGAAGGTAAACATGTAGAAACAAAGTAAAGAAGAGTAGATGTTAATATTAATGTTGATTGAAAGCGAGATAACTTCGCCAACTGATTCTACGTATAGATAGAAGAGATGTACTTCTTTTGTAAGAATTCTTATGTGTAAGCTCAAAACGCGTATGTATACCACACATGGATGCTTCCAGCCTAAGTTCAGATCCAGGTTCAAGCCTAATCTATCACAAATATATTGACAATTAACTGATAAAGAATGATTCTGTATGAAAGAAACACCTGGTAGATAAAATATACAAAGAGGGTTATTCCTAAGTGAAAGGAACATTCGGTAGATAAAATATTCAAAGAGGGCTATTCCTATATGAAAGAAACACTTGGCAAATGTAGATGCATAATTAAAAACTATCGGTATAGGTAAGAAAAGATAAAGTTGAATCAAATTTAAATAAGAGTCAGATCTAATATTACCTACAATGGCATCATCAGTCTGATAGATGTTTACTGGAAGGTTGTTCAGGTTTAAGCATGTCACAAATAGCAATATGGCACTTGTATGAGTGGTAAAGGAAACAAGATTTATTAAAAATACACTCAAAAGTGGGATAGTATGAAGCCAAGTACCGTTATCAGAAATTGTTTGCTAGTGATGCCTGTCTCCTCAAGGATGGAGTGGAGTTTAGGTTGCGTTTAAACGAATAGTGATTTTCACTAAAGAATATTCAGATTTTAGAACGGTGATGATGCTCCATTCCAGAGAGTTTTTTTTATAAACAAATATTACTTTAGGCATTCGTTTTAAGTCTTTTATGCGATGTGCAAGTTAGAAAATGAACATTTATATATAATATATATATATATATATATTATGTATCTATTAAATATTATATATAATATATTTATTATATATATATGTATAATATTTATATATAAATTATTATATATAATATATATATAATATAATTATATATAAATTATATTAATATAATTATATAATATATATAATTTATTTATTATTATATATATGATATTTTATATATAATTGGAAAATGTCTTTGAAAGAAAAGAGAAAGGGATTGATTGACGAAAGGACAGTAAGAATAGTGAAAAATATAACCATAGATAGTTATAATTTAAAATATATCTTTATGTTGATTATGATATGGAGCATTGGATTAAGATAAATGATATGTATCTATGATTTATGTCAATGAATTGCGAGAATAGTGAAGAGAAATGAAGAACGGCTTGGTATTAAGCAACCCTAACAGCATCAATTTAAGTGAGTCATACTCAGGTATCAGCAATTTAACTGTCATAGGACGAACTAGAAAGTAGACTAGGATGGCACCGAAAATTGGCTAATTCACTGATAGGGGTGTGAAAACTCTACCAGGAATGTATGAAAAAAAC
This sequence comes from Trachelipus rathkii, assembly GCA_015478945.1. Taxonomy (NCBI): domain Eukaryota; kingdom Metazoa; phylum Arthropoda; class Malacostraca; order Isopoda; family Trachelipodidae; genus Trachelipus; species Trachelipus rathkii. Next base: position 44,077 of record JABUQX010016166.1, on the reverse strand, counting down.
TCCAGGATATCATTTGAGAAACCAGATGTTCTACGTGTGATCGAGATATGATACAAATCTTTACCATGGATACTTCGGAGAAGAAGCTTAGAAAGACCCAGAAGGGAGAGGTGGAAGATTTTCTGCACACGCGATAGAAGAAGCAGATAATTTAGGCTTATTTCTAGGTATGTATAAAGTATAGAGGAACAGACACTACGCTTGCAAATTATATGGATGTTTTATTTACGGCCGATTTATTGTTTGACTGTATAATTATGTTTTCTCTATAGGAGAGGACTCTTTATAATAATATATAACAAGCGTACCGATCGCATAGGGAGCGACTGACATTCCCCATCACGCGTAAAAGGAGATTGTATCTTTATTTAAATAAAGATTGGTTAAGTAACAAGAAGAAAACGGGTGAATCAGCTATAGGAAACGTTGTCGTAAATGCAACAGGTAGAGCTGAAAAGAGTGGTATCCTCATGGTTCAAGTTCTAGGATCATTCTGTATCTGTCCTACCACTATGGTATAATACAGATTTTGTAGTGTTAATGAAAAATAGTTTAAAATTTTGATGATGATTATAAATTGGTTACTTCTGTTGGAAATCTTGAGAGCTGTATTAAAAATTCGACCTGATTTCGATAAAATTCTTTGTTGGGTTGATAAGAAACAAACAAATTTCAATATGTTTATTGGCAAATTAAATAAGAATTTTAATTATCATATGATTAGGAATAGTTGGAGTCTCCTGACAAAGAAAATGATTTAGGTGGAGCTATTAAGAGGAATTTGAAATTTTAAAGTAAAGCTGATAAAATTATGGGAAATATAAACAGAAATGTTGCTTAAACGAGTAAGAAAGTAATGCTTAAGCCTTGTAACGGTTATATTAGACCGTTTATTGAATAACTTGTAGAAGTTTGGACACTTTCCTGAAATAAAGTAAACTGAAACACTTCAGAAATTACAAAGTAGAGCTACAAGAATGTCTTGTGTCTCTGTAGATAAGAATTATGAGTTGAGATTGAAGGAAATGGGCATCCTTTCTATGGAAAGGAAATTTCTTAAAAAGATTATCCAGGGTTTTAAAATCTTTACATATCTCAACAGTACTGGGGAGAACTAGTTCTTCAAACAAGACAATAAGAAGAACTAGATATGTTTATATATATATATATATATATAGAGTATTATAATATATATATATATATATATATATAATATATATATATATAATGTTAATATATATATATATATATATATATTATATATATATATATATAACAACAAAAAGCACCACCAGGGCTTTAGACAACGACATGGAGAGAACTTTATTAACAAGAAAAAACGACGTTTCGGAACTACTGATTCCATCATCAGGCTATAAATAATAAAATAAAATAAATGGAACAAGTATAAAAAATATGATATAATGATAATCTAACAATATAAAACTAAGAAATTCATTAGCATACAAAACTTGTTTAAATTAGCTTACAAAAATGCTACAAAAAACAAAAGTGGGTTAACAGAACTGGAAACTCGGAAATTAACATAGAAGCATATTAAAAATTATATAATAAAA
>JABUQX010016166.1:17500-35000 GCA_015478945.1 Trachelipus rathkii | reverse complement strand
AAAGTTTTTTTTTCTTTACTTTTTTACTCCTTTTAGTTTTTTTTTTTTTAAATTCAGGAAATCATATTTACTACTTATATATATATATATATATATATATATATATATATATATATATATATATATATATATATATATTTTATATATAAATTTTATTTGTTTTTTTATTTTTTTATATATATTATTATATATATATATATATATATTATATATTATAATAATATATACATATATAATATTTATATATATATATATATATATATATATATAGACAGACATATAATTTACATGTCAACTGGATCCGATTTTGATTTTCATTATTTGATCATCTCCATATTTAATAAGTTGTCACTTAACCAATACAGCTAAAGTGCAAAGTTTTAAGTTCCATGACTTGAATCGCAGAGACGCACAAGTCGTTATATATTCGTAAAGAATCCACATTCGCTGATCTTCTTTCATTCACTTTAACTCTTGCTTTTGGGCATTTCGGTTAAATTTTTTTTTTTGCTGTGACGCAAGATTTGTTGAAAGTTTTCGATTTTTTCAGAAAGGTTTGATTTCAAAACTTTCCTTTTTAACTACTTATCTTTCTGCAACATTTATTTTATTTTTCCATCGTTCTTTTGCAGTTATTGTTGACGGTCACCATTTATCCTTTAAATTTATTAATAATAGTATTCATCAATGTTCTCTACTGGCTTCTAATCACTGTCAGTAGTAAGGGGGATGGAACGGACAGTCAAAATGACAGCTGCCAGATTTGGTACTTTTCAGCATTATTTCGGCCGTTTTTCCCAGGTTATGATCGACCAAGTCATGTAAGCAGCAGACTTGGTCAAGGTCCCCAACTCCGGAGGAGCTTGTGAATTTTCCAATGGCAACACTGTACGTCATTGGCTACGAGGAGTTTCTAAGGTCGACGAAACCGTTTTTGGAGGCTCTGGAGCTTCTGGACGGCAGGAGAACTAAATCATGTTGGCAGTTGATTTCCCTAACTTGGTTAAATTTTGAAGCTTTATGCGTCAAATTAGGGGTTTCCAAGGTCAGGAAACCCGTTTCCGCTGTCGGAGACTCATTTCGAGGCACTGATAAACCAAGTTATGTCAACAGCTGCCTTGGTCAAGGCCCCCAACTCAGGAGGAGTTGTCTCTTTTGCCTCAATAACAACGACACGCGTTCGAGAGCAACGGCACGTCTCCAAGGCCGAGTTCAAGGGTGAGGTCACATCTTGAAGGTTGAGTTCGAGGGCGATAGCATGTTTTCAAGGCGATGGTTCGTGTTCAATAGCTGGTAGAACTCTTTCGGTAGTTTTGAACGTGAAGTCAGAGGCTTGACTCTGCAAATGATTATTAGATCATTTCTGATGGTTATCGAGGTCTTCTACCCCAAATCTATATTTAAATCATATTTCTACGTCCTCTGATTGTGAAATAATTACATAAAAAAGTTATTCAACTCTTCAAACGGAGCATCGATCCCTTGGTATCGTAAATGACTCTCTAACGTTCTAACCAATACAAGAAAGATAAGCTGGAAGTTTACTTGGGTTTTAAAATAGGACTTGCTGACGAATGATGAGAGTAGTAAGGTACCCAGTCCCGCACCCACCTTTTTTCTATATAAATGAATAGAGATATATTAGGTTTATATGGAGGATTGATAGCCCGAAGGGCTATCAATCCGACAAACAGACAAACCGAAGGTTTGTCTGTGTTTGTTTGTATTATTTTTTATTACGCGCGCGTGCGCATACACACACACATACACATTCACCCTTTTTATATGAAGGAATAGAGCTATCGCCTTCAAACTTGGTATATGGTCATTGTATGTAATTAAAACTTGAATCATAGGGAGTTTCTTTTTTTTTTTTTGGGACCCTAGGTCACCCCTAAGGGGGTGCTGCCCCCTTAGCGCCAAGGTCAAATTCGTCCTGAAAACCAGGTTAGGCTTAACGAATTGGAATGAAATTTGGATGTGAGCTATATGATGACGTAATCTCGTCGGAGACGAGATTACGTTCCTCTGCGTCCCCCCGAAAGGGGGGACGTAGCCCCACTAAAAAATTAAAAATGATCATAGAAGACTGAAACTTGGAAGGCTGGGTTGAGGAGTTCGGATCGGAGAACGGGAGACGAAGCGGATTCGGATTCGGCGTCCAGGGACCCCACCGGGGAGGGTCCCCCTTTGAAAAAAAAAAGAAGAAGAAATGCATGGAATGCAAAACAGAGGAAGAAGGAGGAGGAAAGGAGGAAGGAGGAAGGAGGAAGGAAGAAGGAGGAATGATGAAGGACGAAGAATGAGGAAGGAGGAGTCGGAGTCAGTACCGGCACCGGTGCTGGAGCCACTGCGGTGCCGAGTTAATAAACATTCATATAACAACAATGTTGGTGTCCTTATAAGGGTTATTGAGGTCGTAGAGTTCGAATATTAGGGTTATAAGTCTGTGTAGGGTGTCTAGGACCCCCCCTTAGGGGGGTCCCGACTGAAAAAAAAGAGCACAGAGTGCAAAACAGAGGTCGAAGGAGGAAGGAAGAAGGATGAAGGAAGAATAAAGAGGGAAAGAATGAAGAAGGAGTCTGACTCAGAGGAGTAGAATGTGACAGCAGCACCGGTGCTGGCTCCGGTGCGGTGCCGAGTTATTAAATTTTTGTGTAATGATGCAATATTGGTGTCTATATATATGTTATTGAACCTGTAGATTTCGAAAATAATGGTTTCAGAACCATCAAGAAATAAATAAATAAATAAATAAATAAATAAATAAAATTTCTTATTCTTTTATGTTTATAACTTACAAATTTACGTTTTTACATACCCTAAAGCAGTAAATCACTAAATCAAACCACCATCCAGCCCCCATCCGCCACCCTCCTGACCATCTGTGATCTATTGATCTATTGATTAAGGTCACATTTTGAGTATCATTTTTGGATAAACATAACATAAAATCAAGTTCTTTATACAAACATCAACCAATATATGTTGACGTAACATAGTTTTCACATTAATAATAGCTTAACTTAGTATCATCTGAACTATGAATTATAACCCCCAAGACAAACTTAGCACATCTTAAACAGAATAAACTGTTAACGTTAACAAAGTTCCACACTTAACACCAGTAAAGTAACTAATATAGCATACAAAGACGTAACCTACTTACACTTTTCTAACATAAAGCTGTGATTTACATTAGGGACTGTAATATTTTAACCAAAAAATTTTACCAAACCGTGTGTAATTATTCATAAGACCATATGAGTATACTCTAACTAGCAAAGCTTTTCACAGTAATAAAGCTAACATAGCCTCAACTGAACTAAGAAAATAATGTACAACAACAAACCTAACACATCTTAAGCAGGAATAAGCAGTCAACATTAACAAAGTACCGCACTTAACACCAGTAAAGTAACTAACATAGCATGCAAATACGTAACTTATTCACACTTTGTCAAGCATGTCTCTAACATAACAATGTTAATTTTACATTAACATGGTAATATGTAACAAAAATTTACTATAACCTTGTGTAACTATCATATAGACCGACGAAAGTATGCAGTCGTCACAAAAGTTTTCATATTAATAAAGTCAACATAACATTACCAGAACTAAGAATATAATGTACAAAGGCAAATCAGACACATCTTAAGCAAGAATAAACTGCTAACATTAACAAAGATCCACACTTAACACCAGTAAAGTAACTAACAAGACTTACAAAAAACATAATCCATTCATACTTTATCAACCATATCTCTGATTCAAGTCACATTTCGAGTGTCATTTTGGATAAACATAACATAAAATCAAGTTCTTTATACAAAGATCAAACAATATATGCTGACGTAACAAAGTTTTCACATTAATAAAGCTAACATGGCGTAACATGAACTATGAAAATAATGTACAAAGACAAACCTATCACACCTTAAACACGAATAAACTGTTAACATTAACAAAGTTCCACACTTAACATCAGTAAAGTAACTAACATAACAACCAAAAACGTAACTTATTCACACTTTGTCAAACATATCTCTAACATAACGATGTTAATTTACACTAACATGGTAATAATTAACTAAAATTTATCACAACATTGGTTAATTATCATACTGATCAACGAATATACTCTAACATAATAAGGTTTCCACATCAATAAAGCTAACATGATGTAACATGAAACTAAGAAATAATGTAAACAAAGACAACCTATCACACCTTAAACTACGGGAATAAAACTGTAACATTAACAAAAAATTCCACAACTAACACAGGTAAAGTAACTAACATGGTATGCAAAACGTAACCTAATCTTACTTTTTTCAAGCATATCTCTAACATAACGATGTTAATTTACACTAACACACTAATATTTAGCAAAAAATGTATCATAACCTTGTCCGATTATCATACTGATCAACAAATATATGCTAACATAACAATGTTTTCACATTAATAAAGCTAACATAGCATCATATGAACTAGGAAAATAATGTACAACGACAAACCTAACACAACTTACGCCCTAATAAACTGTTAACATTAACAAAGTTCCACACTTAACACCAGTAAAGTAACTAACTTTACATACAAAACGTAACCTATTTATACCTTTTTCAAACATATCTCTAACATATTAACGTTAATCTTACATTGACACAGTAACATTTATCAAAAAATGTGTCATAACCATACCTAACCCTCATAATACCTAACGAGTAAAGACGAATAAAGTAAAGTTTTTTAGGCTTATCTCTTTTTAGACACCGCCTCCTTTCAGAAAATACCAACTCTAAACATGAAAAATGATTTTATGCTTTAACCATCTGCATAAAGTGATGCAATACTTATTATATTTGACCCTCTGGCAGGATATACTAGCAATGTAGCAGTCGCCATTCGGTTTACGATTTAATATAAATGACACTTCGTTGGGAATAACGAAACTCCTCGTGAATATATCAACAACAAGCGTAGAGATGCGGGGAGATGTCATCGTATCAACACAGCGAAAAACTATCCTACTGAAGAAAATAGTGTATAAACATCCCTTAAATGTAATGAGATTCTTTCTTTCAACCAATCAGAAAAAAGTAAACAAGAATACGACGTACGAATGAACCATATCAGTTCAAAAGGGTATATATTCTCGTTAGACAACAACAACAACAACAACAATAACATAGTACAAAAATAAGTTCTTTATATACTAACCAACGAATATATGCTAACGTAACATTGTTTTCACATTAATAAAGCTAACATAGCATTACCCAGAACTAAGAAAATAATGCACAACGACGAATCTAACACAACTTAAGCCCCCGAATAAACTGTTAACATTACAAAGTTCCACACTTAACCACCTGTAAAGTAACTGACATTGCATACAAAAACGTAACCTATCATACTTTTTACCAAACATATCTCTAACATATTAACGTAATTTTACATTGACCAGTATATTTAACAAGAATTTATTATAACCTTGGTTTAATTATCATACAGAGCAGCGAAAGTATGCCTAACGTAACAAAGTTTTCACATTAATAAAGCTAACATAACCATAACCTGAACTAAGAATATGATGTACAACGACAAACCTAACACCCCTTACGTGCGAATAAACCACTAACATTAAAACAAACTTCTGCACATTAAACAGCAATAAAGTACCTAACACATCGTGCAAAACGTAAACCTAGTCACACTTTTTCAAGCATATCTCTAACATATCAATCTAATTTTACATTAACATCGTAATATTTAACAAAGATTTAGCAAAACCTGTCTAATCATCATACTGACCACGAATATAATGCTGACGTAACAGATGTTTTACATCAACTTTCGTAACATTTAACAAAAAATTCATCAATCATAACCTCGTCAAAATATCATAATCCCCAGCGAATAATTGCAAACATAACAAAGTTTAACCAAACATAAAAAAAAATAACAAAATTTTACCCTAACATAACATAAAAAATAAGTTCTTTGAGTAAAATATCACAGTAAAACGTAATAATTTACTGATTTTAAAGCAGTAAATCAGTAAATCAGTAAATCAAACCCCTCCATCCGTGCAGTCCCCTACCCGTCCCACCCACCTGTGATCTAGGGACCTACACAATCAAGTCATATTTCAAGAATCACTCTTGGACTGACGTAACTTAACTATAGGTTCTTTATATGCTGGACCTACGAATATATGCTTAAACCAACAAGTTTTAGCACCAATAAAAGCTAACAAATCATAACCGCGACTAGGAATATAATGTACAAATGCAAACCTAACATACCTCGCGTATGAATAATCAGCTAACATCCTGAAAAATTCCCTACTGATCAAGGTAAAGTAGCTAACAGGTCATACAATACTCGATATGTTCCCACTTTTTCATACCATATTAGCAACAGGTAAAGCCGTATTATCTAACAAAATTCCCTAACAAAGTGACCAATCTATCAAAGATGCCACCATCTTGAACTATGGAATGGACACTATCTTCATCAAAGTGCACTCGTTTCGGGTATAACATCATTTTGACCTATGAATAAACGTAGACATAGCAAAAAGTCTAGGGCAAAACCTAACATTATTCAACAAAAACTTAACCTAGGGCTCACGTTTCTAACACATCATCGTTAGTTAACACAGTAATATCTTACAAAAACTCATCATTTCTCTAACAAATCAGTGTTAATTTCACATTGTCATAGTAATATTTAACATAACGTATCTAACTTACGAATAAACAGTTTTCATTAACCAAGAGTATCTAAAGCAACACATTACCTTTCGAGAGAAAACCCAGGGGGATGCGCCCCTTGAAAGGGTGTGAATCTGCAGAGGGGGATCACCCGAAGGGGTGCTAAGCGGGCTTTAGGCCCTCCAGCCCGAAGCGGCTGGAGGCCTTACCCCTCCTTCGGAGGGGTAAAGCCCGCTTACACCCCTTCGGCGTGATCCCCCCTCTCAGCGGATTCACACCCTTTCAAGGGCGCATCCCCCTGGGTTTTCTCTCTCGAAAGGTAATGTGTTGCTTTAGATACTCTTGGTTAATGAAAACTGTTTATTCGTAAGTTAGATACGTTATGTTAAATATTACTATGACAATGTGAAAATAACACTGATTTGTTAGAGAAATGATTAGTTTTGTAAGATATTACTGTGTTAACTGACGGTGATGTGTTAGAAACGTGAGCCTAGGTTAAGTTTTGTTGAATTAATGTTAGGTTTGCCCTAGACTTTTGGCTAATGTCTTACGTTTATTCTAGGTCAAATGATGTTATACTCGGAACGAGTGACACTTTGATGAGGAGATAGTGTCATTCATAGTTCAGATGGTGGCAATCTTGATAGATTTGCCGTCACTTTGTTTAAGGGATTTGTTAGAGGATAATACTGCTTTTTACCTGTTGCTTAATATGCTCGAAAGTGGGAAATATCGAGTATTGATGACCTGTTAGCTATTTTACCTTAATCAGTAGGGAATTTTTCAGGATGTTAGCTGATTAATTTCATACGCGATGTATGTTAGGTTTGCATTTTGTACATTATATTCCTAGTCGCGGTTATGATTTGTTAGCTTTATGCGTGCTAAAACTTTTGTGGTTAAGCATTATATTCGTAGGTTAGTATATAAAAAGAACATATTTTTATGTTATGTTTGTCTAAAATGATTACTTGAAGATATGACTTGAATCAATAGTTCAATAGATCACAGGCGGGTGGGATGGGTAGGGGACTGCAGGGATGGGTGGTTTGATTTACTGATTTATTGATTTACTGCTTTAAAATCAGTAAATTATTACGTTTTACTGTGATATTTTACTCAAAGAACTTATTTTTATGTATGTTTAGTTAAATTTTGTTATTTTTTGTTATGTTTGGTTAAAACCTTTGTTTATGTTTGCAATTTATTCGCTGGGATTTATGATTAATTTAGACGAGGTTATTGATGAATTTTTTGTTAAAATGTTACGAAGTTGATGTAAAACAATTGTGTTACGTCAGCATTATATTCTTTGTCAGTATGATGATTGGACAGGTTTGCGGGTCAAACTTTTGTTTAAATATTACGATGTTAATGTAAAAATTTAGCATTGATATTGTAGAGATATAGCTTTAAAAAGTGTGACTAGTTTACGTTTGCCACGATGTGTTAGGTACTTTATGCTGATTATGTGCAGGAAGTTTTGTGTAATTTAGTGGTTTATTCGCCACGTAAGGGGTGTTAGTTATTGTCGTTGTACATCATATCTTATTAGGTTCAGGTTATGTTATGTTAGCTTTATTTATGTGGGGAAACCTTGTTACGTTAGCATACTTTCGCTGCCCTGTATGATAATTAACCAATGCTTATAATAAATTCTTGTTAATATTACTGGTGTCAATGTAAATTAACGTTAATATGTTAGAGATATTGTTTGGTAAAAGTATGAATAGGTTACGTTTTGAATGCAATGTTAGTTACTTTACTGGTGTTAAGTGTGCAACTTTGTTAATGTTAAACAGTTTTTCAGTGCTTAAGGTTGGTTAGATTCGTCCGTTGTGCATTATTTTCTTAGTTCTGGTTATTGGCATGTTAGCTTTATTAATGTTGAAACTTTGTTACGTTAGCATTTATTCGTTGGTTAGTATCTAAAGAACTATCTTGTACTTATTGTTATTTTGTTTGTTGTGCGTTGTCGAACGAGAATATATACCCTTTTGACTGATATGGTTCATTCGTACGTCGTATTCTTGTTTACTTTCTTCTGATTGGTTGAAAGAAAGAATCTCATTACATTTAAGGGTTGTTTATACACTATTTTCTTCAGTAGGATAGTTTTTCTCAGTGTTGATACGATGACATCTCCCCGCATCTCTACGCTTGTTGTTGATATCTTCGCGAGGAGTTTTGTTATTCCCAACGAAGTGTCATTTATATTAAATCGTAAACCGAATGGCGACTGCTACATTGCTAGTATATCCTGCCAGAGGGTCAAATATAATAAGTATTGCATCACTTTATGCAGATGGTTAAAGCATAAAATCATTTTCATTTAGAGTTGGTATTTTCGCAAAGGAGGCGGGGGTGGTGTTTTGGGGAGTTATAGTGCGTGGTGGTGTCGGTGTTGGTGGGTGGGTGGGTGGGTTGTTAGGTGGGTGGGTTGGGTTTGTGTGAGGTGGTAGGTGTGTGTCTAAAAAGAGATAAGCCTTAAAAAACTTTACTTTATTCTTCTTTACTCAGTTAGGTATTATGAGGGTTAGGTATGGTTATGACACACATTTTTGATAAATGTTACTGTGTCAATGTAAGATTAACGTTAATATGTTAAGAGATATGCTTGAAAAAAGGTATAAATAGGTTACGTTTTGTATGTAAAGTTAGTTTACTTTACTGATATTAAGTGTGAAACTTTGTTACTGTTAACAGTTTATTTGTGTGTAGTTGTTAGGTTTTTCGTTGTACATTATTTTCCTAGTTCATTTGATGCTATGTAGGCTTTATTAATGTGAAAACATTGTTATGTTAGGATATATTCGCTGATCAGTATGATAATCGGACAAGGTTATTATACATTTTTGTTAAATATAAGTGATGTAGTTGTAAAATTAACATCGTTTTGTTTAGAGATATGCTCTGAAAAACAGTAAGATTAGGTTACGTTTGCATACCATGTTAGTTACTTTACTGGTGTTAAGTGTGGAATTTTGTTAATGTTAACAGTTATTCGGTTTAAGGTTGTGTTAGGTTTGTCTTTGTACATTATTTTCTTAGTTGATGTTACATATTTTAGCTTTATTGATGTGGAAACTTTATTATGTTTAGATTATATTCGGTTGCATCAGTTTATGCATAATTAACCAATGTTTGTGATAAATTTTATTCAATTTATTACCATGTAGTTGTAAAATTAACACGTTTGTTAGAGATATGTTTGACCCAAGTGTGAATAAGTTACGTTTTTTGGTTGTTATGTTATGTTACTTTACTTGATGTTAAGGTGGAACTTGTCTATTGTTAAAACAGTTTATTCGCTGTTTAGTGTGTGATTAGGTTTGTCTTTGTACATTATTTTCATAGTTCATGTTACGCCATGTTAGCTTTATTAATGTGAAAACTTTGTTACGTCAGCATATATTGTTTGATCTTTGTATAAAGAACTTGATTTTATGTTATGTTTATCCAAAATGACACTCGAAGTGTGACTTGAATCAGAGATATGGTTGATAAAGTATGAATGGATTATGTTTTTTGTAAGTCTTGTTAGTTACTTTACTGGTGTTAAGTGTGGATCTTTGTTAATGTTAGCAGTTTATTCTTGCTTAAGATGTGTCTGATTTGCCTTTGTACATTATATTCTTAGTTCTGGTAATGTTATGTTGACTTTATTAATATGAAAACTTTTGTGACGACTGCATACTTTCGTCGGTCTATATGATAGTTACACAAGGTTATAGTAAATTTTTGTTACATATTACCATGTTAATGTAAAATTAACATTGTTATGTTAGAGACATGCTTAACAAATTGTGAATAAGTTACGTATTTGCATGCTATGTTAGTTACTTTACTGGTGTTAAGTGCGGTACTTTGTTAATGTTGACTGTTTATTCCTGCTTAAGATGTGTTAGGTTTGTTGTTGTACATTATTTTCTTAGTTCAGTTGAGGCTATGTTAGCTTTATTACTGTGAAAACTTTGCTACGTTAGAGTATACTCATTGGTCTGTATGATAATTACACACGGTTATGGTAAATTTTTGTTAAATATTACAGTCTTAATGTAAAATAACAGCGATATGTTAGAAAAGTGTAAGTAGGTTACGTCTTTGTATGCTATATTAGTTACTTTACTGGTGTAAGTGTGGAACTTTGTTAACGTTAACAGTTTATTCCTGTTTAAGATGTGCTAAGTTGTCTTTGGGGTTATTATTCATAGTTCAGATTGCATTTACTAAGTTCAGCTTTATTAATGTGAAAACTATGTTACGTCAACATATATTGGTTGATGTTGTATAAAAGAACTTGATTTTATGTCTATGTTTATTCCAAAAATGCATACTCAATTGTGACCTTAATCAATAGACAATTAGATCACAGATGGCAGGAGGGTGGCGGATGGGGGCTGGATGGTGGTTTGATTTAGTGATTTACTGCTTTAGGGTATGTAAAAACGTAAATTTGTAAGTTATAAACATAAAAAGTGTAAGAAATTTTATTTATTTATTTATTTATTTATTTTTTTATTTCTTTGATGGTTCTAGAAACCATTATTTTCGAAATCTACAGTTTCAAAACATATATTTAGACACCTAATATTGCATTCATTACACAAAAATTTATAACCGCACCGCACCGGAGCCAGCACCGTTGCAGCTGTCAACTCCTCTCCTCTGAGTCAGATCCTTCTTTCATTCTTCCCTCTTTTATTCTTCCTTCATTCTTCTTTCTTCCTCTTTCGACCTCTGTTTTGCACTCTGTGCTCTTTTTTTTCAATCGGGACCCCCCTAAGGGGGGGTCCTAGACACCCTACACAGACTTATAACCCTAATATTCAAACTCTACGACCTCAATAACCCTTATAAGGACACCAACATTGTTGTTATACGAATGTTTATTAACTCGGCACCGCAGTGGCTCCAGCACCGGTGCCGGACTGACTCCGACTCCTCCTTCCTCATTCTTCGTCCTTCATCATTCCTCCTTCTTCCTTCCTCCTTCCTCATTCTTCTTCTTTCTTCCTCCTTTCCTCCTCCTTCTTCCTCTGTTTTGCATTCCATGCATTTCTTCTTCTTTTTTTTTTCAAAGGGGGACCCTCCTCCGGTGGGGTCCCTGGACGCCGAATCCGAATCCGCTTCCGTCTCCGTCTCCGACTCCGACTCCTCAACCCAGCCTCCAAGTTTCAGTCTTCTATGATCATTTTTAATTTTTTAGTGGGGCTACGTCCCCCCTTTCGGGGGGACGCAGAGGAACGTAATCTCGTCTCCGACGAGATTACGTCATCATATAGCTCACATCCAAATTTCATTCCAATTCGTTAAGCCTAACCTGGTTTTCAGGACGAATTTGACCTTGGCGCTAAGGGGGCAGCACCCCCTTAGGGGTAACCTAGGGTCACCAAAACTCCCCTATGATCAGTTTATTACATACAATGACCATATACCAAGTTTGAAGGCGATAGCTCTATTCCTTCATATAAAAAGGGTGTATGTGTATGTGTGTGTGTATGCGCACGCGCGCGTAATAAAAAATAATACAAACAAACACAGACAAACCTTCGGTTTGTCTGTTTGTCGGATTGATAGCCCTTCGGGCTATCAATCCTCCATATAACCCTAATATATCTCTATTCATTTATATAGAAAAAAGGTGGGTGCGGGACTGGGTACCTTACTACTGATGAGAATAAAATAACTTTATATATATATATATATATATATATATATATATATATATATATATATATATATATATATATATATATTTATATATTATATATATATATATATATATATATATATATATATATATATATATAATATATACTATATAATATTTATATATATATATATATATATATATATATATATACATATAATATTTATATATATATATAATATATATATATATATATAAATATAATAATATATATATTATATATATATATATATATATATATATATTTAATATATAAATAGATATATATATATTATATATATATATATATATATATATATATATATATATATATATATATATATATATATTAGTGTTTTTCACCCTTGAGAAAGTTAATTAGATTATTGATATTTTTGCAATTACTGTTGCTGTATCATATTACGGAAATTTAAACTTTTAGGTAACTTGATGATTTTATTACACATGATCAATTAGGAATTAAAAACTTATATTAATTAAGACTAACGTTAAAACTTATTGAACACATATGGCAAAAGCTTTCGTTGTGGATTGACACAACCTTATCAATTGCTGTGTTCTGAAATGACTAAAATAGGATTTCAAAATAATTTTATACATTCAATAGATTATCGTTTTGAAGGGCGACATAGTCTTGTACTTCCAGGAGTCGATGGTCTGGCAACCTACGTTGTCATTTTTATTTTTATTCGAATTTGTTTGGTTTTGAAAAAATAGAAAATCCTTATGGAAAAGAACAATGTTCACATAATTATGTACATGATTGAAATACATAGATACATACGTTTGAAGGATATAAGCTCATAAATTCTCGTAAATACACCAAAAGACTATGCGCATGTGTACGTGCGCAGCCACAGTTATGAACACATACATGTAACAAGATACTAACAATTTTTAATGCATATGTAAGCTTATGAACAAAAACGATTTCTGTACACGCATCAATACGTGCACACCAGATTCTGTAAATACATATTAACGAGGCAGAATTTAATTCGTTTTATGGGAATTTTTAAATATATTGGAACAAGTGTATCTCCGACCCCGAAAAATTAATAAGAGAGAAAGTTAGTTTTTGATTTTTTGGTTGATGCTTTTGATAAGATGTGAGTGAGTGTTTATTAGGCTGTTTAGAAGAAAATCAATTTTAATTTCACCGGGGATAATATTAAAGTTTTTGGTGGAGATAATACAGAGAGATTCTATGAGTTTACGGAGGAGTGGATTGGAGGTTTTATCCCCGGTGAAATTAAAATTGATTTTCTTCAAAACAGCCTAATAAACACTCACTCACATCTTATCAAAAGCATCAACCAAAAAATCAAAAACTAACTTTCTCTCTTATTAATTTTCCGGGGTCGGAGATACACTTGTTCCAATATATTTAAAAATTCCCATAAAACGAATTAAATTCTGCCTCGTTAATATGTATTTACAGAATCTGGTGTGCACGTATTGATGCGTGTACAGAATTCGTTTTTGTTCATAAGCTTACATATGCATTAAAAATTGTTAGTATCCTGTTACATGTATGTGTTCATAACTGTGGCTGCGCACGTACACATGCGCATAGTCTTTTGGTGTATTTACGAGAATTTATGAGCTTATATCCTTCAAACGTATGTATCTATGTATTTCAATCATGTACATAATTATGTGAACATTGTTCTTTTCCATAAGGATTTTCTATTTTTTCAAAACCAAACAAATTCGAATAAAAATAAAAATGACAACGTAGGTTGCCAGACCATCGACTCCTGGAAGTACAAGACTATGTCGCCCTTCAAAACGATAATCTATTGAATGTATAAAATTATTTTGAAATCCTATTTTAGTCATTTCAGAACACAGCAATTGATAAGGTTGTGTCAATCCACAACGAAAGCTTTTGCCATATGTGTTCAATAAGTTTTAACGTTAGTCTTAATTAATATAAGTTTTTAATTCCTAATTGATCATGTGTAATAAAATCATCAAGTTACCTAAAAGTTTAAATTTCCGTAATATGATACAGCAACAGTAATTGCAAAAATATCAATAATCTAATTAACTTTCTCAAGGGTGAAAAACACTAATAATATTTTAACTACGCATATAGTAGTAACTTTAATAATAATAGTAATATATATATATATTATATATTATATATATAATATATATAATATATATATATATATAGTATAATTTATATAAATATATTATATATATATATATATACTTTTCTCATCACGGTTTCCCACATAAATGTGGGGTGGTGTCAGTTGCAGATCAAGAATACTGTTGGCTTATTTGCAATGTTCCAGGTTGTTTAATTAATTGCAACCCTTGACGGATCTTTCCCTGAACTATTCTTCTCCAAGTGATCAAATCACCTGTTAACCTATTTCCTTAATCCATGCTAACCCCCCTTTGGTATTAATAGCTCCAGTACTCTATCAACCTACATCCATTTGGGTTTGTCTCTTGTCCTATTGCCTAACACTTCAAATTTACACTAAAAAAATTTCATTTTTATCTTCCTTGTTAAATTTCCCTTTCTCCATAATTCTCTACAGCTACTCAATATTATTTTACCCTCAGCAACCCTATGGTCAATCTCTTCTTTCATGCCTCTCCGAAAACCCCAATATCCATTTATAAGTATCTAAAAACTGTAGTCTCTGCTAGGCTTTCCCATTCACATTTGTCATATCCAACCCAGATTGAGAATCGTTCTCCTTTGGTTTTTGCACTAATTTTCATCACTTTACTTTAGCTGGATTAATTTTTAATCATTTTCCTTTTCCTTGGCACACTCTTTCAAACTCAAACATCAAATCACACAGTTTTTCTTTTGTATCGACAACCCACACAGAATCGTCAGCAAAAATTAAGACGTTTATCTCCTAATTACCCTCATTCAGATTCATATCAGCTATTCATATCCTGAACTACATTATCTATAAAGATCTTAAACAACCATGGAGATATAACACAATCATGTCTCAGACCCACTTCTTCTTTAAACCACTCCCCTTCTTCCTGTTCATCGTAACACATCCCCTACTGTTCGTATAAAATGCTTTAATCGCCTTTAATAACAAACCCATTTATTGAATAACTTTCTAATGTTCTCCACAACCCATCTTTGCACTCTATCATATGCCTTTTCCAAGTCAAGAAAGCATGCAAAAACTTCTTTCTTTTTTTCTGAGAATTTCTCTGCCAGGATTTTCAAGGTAAATACCTGATCCACATATCCTCGACCATCCTAAATCCACATTGTTCCCCTCCGATATGTTTATCTGTAATACTTTTAACTTTTTCATTTAAAATTCGTCCACATATTTTACCTACAAAACTTGATAAACTTATTCCGCTGTTCTTAGAACGCTCTTTTATGTCCCCCTACCCTTATAAATTGGTACAAGACAGGAGTCTTGCAAATCCCGAGGTAACTCGCACCGTTTATATATATTATATATATTATTATATATTATATATATTATATATATATATATATATATATATAGTATATATTATATATATATATATATATATATATATATATATATTTATATAAAAGTTAAATATATAAATATATATATATACTATATATATATATATATATATATAATATATATATTATATATATAAACTTTATAGTTTTTTCGATATTGCCACAGCCAAAACAACTTTGCGGGGGCTGTATCCCTATGGTGAGTGCAAGGACTACGTAACCTTGACTCCTAGAAGGCGTTACCATTAGGTATATGGGAAACAAATTTGAAGGGTTTATGATGTTTCTAAGACCCCTAAATTTAGGGAGAAATAAATCCTGCGCTGTGATTGGTCGATCTGTGACGTCATCCTCCTATCGACCAATTACAGTCGTTTCATATTATATATATAATATATAATATATATATATATATATATATATATATATATATATATATATATTATATATATATATTTTTTTCTATATATTATATATATATATATATATATATATATAGTTATAGTTATAGTTATAGTTATAGTTATTTTATTATCATTATCATTATCATTATTATTATTATCATTATTATTTTCAAAGACAAGTAAATCTTCAGCTTTTCACTGGTGTATTGGTTAGAACGTTGGAGAGTCATTCATGATACCACGGGATCGATGCTCCGTTTGAAGAGTGAAAATAACTTAATTTTTGTAATTATTTCACAACCAGAGGTCGTAGAAAGATAATTTAAATACCGATTGAAACCATCAGAAATGATCTACCGATCATTTGCAGGGCCAAGCCTCTGAGCACGTTCAAACCCAAAGAAATGAGGTCTACCAGATCTTGAACACAAAACGTGGCCTTCGAAACGCGTCGCGTCCTTGGAAACATGCCCTAGAAATGGACCTTGGAGACGTACGTCTACCTTGAACTCGGCCTTGGAGACGTGCAGTTGCCCTCGAACGTGCGTTGTCATCATTGTGCCAAAAGAGCCAAACTCCTCCGGAGTTGGGCCTTGATCAAGTCAGCTTCTGACATGACTTGGTCGATCGGTACCTCGAAACGCATCGCTGACCTCGGAAACGAGTTCCACGACCTTGGAAACTCCTAATTTGGCCCTTCAAGCTTCAAAATCTAACAAATTTAATAAAAATCCAAATCAACTGCTGACATGACTTGGATTTTTTGCCGTTCAAAAGATCCAGAGCCTCCGAAAACAATCTCGACGACCTTATAAACGCGTCGTTGACATTAACGTACAGCGTTACCATTTGAAAAAGTCCCCAAGCTCCTCTGGAGTTGGGGCTTTGACCAAGTCAGCTGCTATCATGACTTAGTCGATCGTGCCCTGTGGAAAAACTGCCGAAAACGCTAAAAAGATTAAAAATGCTAAAAAGTACCAAAAAATGCTATAAAGTGCCAGATTTAGCAACAAATCTGGCACCTGTTATTTTGACACTCAGTTCCACCCCATTTACTACTATTGTCTACACTACATATATGCTCTTCTTTATCACTCAATTATCTCTATTTTAGTGTTCAGCACATCTTTGATTACTCTTTACATTTTAA
>JABUQX010016166.1:10000-12500 GCA_015478945.1 Trachelipus rathkii | reverse complement strand
TGCCGTAAAGATAGATGAGCAGGAAGGTAGAGTATGGGACAAGTACATCCAAGAAATATAAAGCCGATAGCACCTGAACCTTCAACATCGTGCATGGGATACCGATTTCCTACAAGCTGACCCATGTGAGTCCTACAAACTTACTCAGGGTGGATTAAGCGACCTTAATATATATCTGGATCTCCCAAATGACAAAGCAGAACTTCTGGGATCAAGGCTCGAACAATGGAATCAACCTGATGTGAAAGTGACTCTGTATAGAAGTATAGAAAAGGATTTGATATCATACTTCAAGAAAGTGAATAACCTCGTATTTTGTTGTGACGTGAACGGTTTGATGAACACAAGACTGGAGACTTTTTATAGATTTCTCAAAATTGAGTTTAAAAGCTGTTTTGCTGCACAATAGTAATTCACTTCCTTCTATTCCTGTAGGCCATGCTGTCCATATGAAGGAAACATATGAAAACATGAAAATACTTCTGGAATCAATCATGTATGAAGAACACCAATGGCATATCTGTGGAGACCTAAAAGTCATAGGGATACTACTAGGCATGCAATCAGGGTACACAAAGTACGCAGTTTCCTGGCAAGCGAGGAGTCTGTGCCCTGGGATTAAAAATGTACAACATAGCCCTCTAGTTGAACGAAATAAAAAAGTTTTGTATAATTTACATATCAAACTGGGACTAGTGAAGAATTTTGTGAAAGGGATGAATAAGGATGGAGAGAGGTTCAAGTACCTGAGGGAGAAATTTCCACTGCTGAGTGACGCCAAAATTAAGGAAGGGATCTTCGTTGGCCCCGACATTCGTGATCTTCTGAAAGACGAAAACTTCAGGCAAATCCTAAATCTTAAATGCCAGGAAAGCATTTGAAAGCGTTGTTCATGGCTTTCTCGGCAACAGAAGGGTTGAAAACTATATTGAGATTGTGAACAACCTTTTAGATAAGTTTCATAAGCTTGGTTGCAACATGTCGCTCAAAATTCACTTTCTTAATTCAATTCTAGATTTATTCCTGGACAACTGTGGTGCAATAAGCGATGAGCACGGTGGCATTCTACCAGAATATTTCAGTCATAGAAAGAAGTCGAACGAAGATTCAAGGGCAAATGGAATACATCTATTATTGCAGGCTACTGTTGAACCTAAAAAAAAGAGACATTCCAGGAGTGATGGATAAGAAAAAGCGAAAAAGAGTCCATTAACCAACTGAGATAGTCACTATAATTTTCATAAAGTGTAGTTTAACGGTCCTTTGTATTTTAAGATATTTATTATTATTTTCGCAAACTAAAAATAATTCTTCCTGTACCTCATTTCAAAATACGTAGATAGCTTAGTTAAAGTTTATATCTAACACGTTTCATTGATACAGAATTACAATTTCCAAATCTCAATAATTAGAGGTAATATAAAGATTTTAAGGTCATATTTGTTTTTCTTAGCCTAAAGTTAGTTAATTTTCACTATTTTTAGAAAGGAAGCGAAAAAAGGAATTTTTGTTTGTTTGAAAGATAATTGCAAAAATTTGTGACATTTTCACAGGAAGGAAAATAATTGAAAAGTTGGACTGCGATATTTTTGTCATTTGTTCCAGCTATTCATTGGGACACTTTTTGCAGTGAAGGATCATAATAATAATTAAATAATAATAATAATAAAGAATTAATTAATAATAATACTAATATTAAAAATAAAATAATTAATATAAACAAAATCTGTAATTAAATTTGAAACTTACTTTAATTTATTAATTAGTTCCTGGCAATTTTCGAGTCATAAATCCAAATTCATTTTGTATCTCACGCCCAAGTCCCAATGTCTCGCAGACATATGTCTTTGCATAACAATGTAACAGCTAAAAAAAATTTCTTCTCCAATTGTTACAAAAATGGCCCAAAAATATTTATATATATATATAATATATATAATAATAATATATATATATAATATTATATAAATATATATATATATATATTATATATAATAATAATATATATAATATATATATAATATATAATAAAATAATATATATATATATATATAAAATATATATATAATATTGATCGATTGGCAAATACCCCTTAAATGTAAACAGAATTGTAACATTGATCACCGTCGCGCAACATTGCTTTCTCTCACTCACTTTGTCTATCGTGAAGGAACATGTCTCTTCGATGTACCTAAAACGTTAAACAAGAAACATTTATAGTGTCTGGTTTTATAAATGGGTCTCAATGTTCTACTGGACACTTCTTTTTCATGGCTCCTCTGTCCAAACGAATTCCTCAAATAAAGTTGTTTGGTTTAGAAGCTTTTCTCTTATACCTATCCATCTGCAATCAACACCGCTCAAATGTATCCAGCTAGTACAATTCTGCCCGACGCCAACCACAACATAAGAATCTCATTCTTCAACTACCGCCGTTACTGCTTTCTAACCTCGGACCACGTTTTTCCATTACCGTCAACACGTCTCAAGCAAGTGTTAT
>JABUQX010016166.1:0-5000 GCA_015478945.1 Trachelipus rathkii | reverse complement strand
TCGTCTTATCTTCTCCTCTTCAGCCCGTTCCATATCACCGTCCGCGACTTATCGCCATTGACACTCGGTATTGTCTCTCGTGTGTCCTTTGATCTTGAGATCTTCAGATGCCTAACGGAATGGCAGTCGCAAACCTGATGGCATAAACGCTTCCCACGTTTTTTGATCGAAGAACCTTTAAATAAGAATGTTCTAAGCTTCCAAAGAACGCTGGCCCCTTGTGCCTCGTTCAACTCACTCTCTATGCCTTCAATACTAGACATCCCAGTGCTTGAAGCGCGCAATTCCAGAAATCCAATCCCGAAAAAGGCAGCCGCTCTGATCCTTCCAACTTATCGTCCTATATCTCTCACTTGTATTCTCATGACTAAAAGATCTTTGATGAGACTCTTCTTAACTCGTGATATTCGAACCTGGATGCATCTTGTAGCTCAGTCTTCATGTCCGCTTCTTTTCAGATCAATCAGTTGATGACTTCGATCAGCGTCATTTCCAGACCCTGGTGAAACATTCAATTTATCCGCAACAGAGTGCTTACTGCGTGCCATTTAGCTATGTCTTTCATGCCCTAGGGACTATGGGAGTCTGGGTAGTGGATCGCTGCACTCTGAAATGTTATATCCATCATATTAAGTTACTGCTGCAGTTAAAGCCTGCATTATCGTATTCTGTGCTATCTTTCATAAAGCTTACCTTCCTTTCGACAGATTCATAATTATATTGTATATATATATATAAGTTTTAACCTACTTCTACTATATACTATTATCTCATTGTATCAAGTTTTTCTCTCTAGTATCGGCTCCATATCTAGCACTCGTTTGATGGAGACAACTTATTATTTCCTCCTTTTACTGTTATTAATTTATGTATTATATAGTGATGATTTCCTCAAGTGATTCGTTATTTATCTCCAACGTTTATAGATTACTATTACTATATTTCATAATCAACGATCTCCTCATCATTAGAATACTATCTAACTTTACTGTTTATCACTTTAATATGCCGATACTTCTAAACTCTCTCAATTTACTATATCCACTCATTTCAAATCTGCTACCCTCTTTTTGCATCTAGTAAGTATTGTCCTACTCGTCTTCGTATTTCCGATTCTATTCTAGTACCAACACTGGATGTAGTGAGATATTTACCGGTATGTAGTACGGTCCGCCACAACCATTAGTGTAAAATTCTATAACTCTTTATAGTAGTAGTGAGTAAAAACTCTACATACTTTACATCTCAACCTCTCAAAAACATCCTTATATCCTAACTATTCCTTAATATTTATTCACTGATTAATCTAAAAACGTCTCACCGTGAGTATGACAACTATAAAAACATTCTTATGTGTACTGAACATAAACAAAAAAATTTATGCTTATGGAAACCTACATATATCTATATACAGTATTATTGGCTAATGATATGGCCTAAAAGAAACTGGGATATTAAGTTACTTATCAGGTTAGCTAGATAATATTGGTATTCTTTCATGCTACAGCTTTACTCACATATATATAAGTGACCTACCGCCCTAAGTTATGCAGGAGAGAGAGATGAAGTACTTTCCACATAACTGGGGGCTGACGACGAAGCTCCACCCTTGTATTGAGATAGATGAGGCTGAAAAGAGCTAAGGAAGCGAAATTACACTTTCCCGCTACGTTCGATAGACATCTCTGTGAGACCTCACGACGTAGCAAGACGGAAGCATTTGGTCGCAATCGTATATATCTTTTTTCTTATATTAATTCGATCGTTTTATCGTCACTCAAACGTGTGAAAAGATGATCACTGAGCAAGTTTTTATCCCACCTCTGCGATGATACTATCCGCATAGTTACGTGCGTATACAAGCACACTTTTATGCTTTCAAAAAGCAGAAGTGAGAGTTTATTTAATAAAATTAGCCATACATTGCTTTCTCGCTATATTATTAATCTGAGTATAAGATGTTTAGCACTGAAATCCCCAGACTCCGCGCAAAGTTGTAGTACCATCCTTACTTTCCTACACTACTGCTCTGTTGAGAATCTACCTTGCTACATCTTCTTTATTATTCCTACTGTATTAATATCTCCTTTTATCTGTAAAACCCGTCTGCGCACATCATACGATGAGATTGCGTATGATTTATGGGTATCATTAGTGGGCTATTTCCGTATTTATTCCTTGCCCCCTCCTTGAATAAGCTCTAAGCCCGATTATATATATATAAGTTTGGTTAGGTTAATTTAGGTTAATAAATATATTATATATTATATATATATATATATTAATATGATATATAATATAATATATTAATATATATATTAATATATTATATATATATATATATAATAAGTAATATATATTATTAATAATTAATGGTTAATAAGTCATTTATTAACCCCACCTGGAAAATTTCTGCGGACGCCCATGGTGAGGCGGCTCGTCTTTAGTGGCTTAGGCTGCAGCCCCATCACCAAAATTAAAATGTACTCAGGATTATAATAATTAGTTTGATGAAATTAATGAATAAATTATTTCAAAGTTAATGATTCTAGAATTTTTTTTTAAACGATATATTTAGTACCATAATAAAATATTATTAATAAGTATTCAAATAAGAAAAATAAACAAAGGAATCCTGATTTTTTCAATCTTTTTTCAAGCGTTTTGCTTGCTTTAATATCAATATTATCAATTAAATATAAAATTTGTAAGAGGGCTACTACTTTATTGCGGTACCGTCTTTAATAATAAGCAAATTTTATTATAAGTCTTATAAATATTAAAACAAATATATATAGCTAACATACGAATAGAAAATAAAGAATTCAAAATTCCCATAGTACTTTTTATAATGTTGCCAGTTTGGCTTTTATTATTTCATAGCAACTTGGAAGTTTTCCATATAAATTAAGTTCCATAAATTTACAGAAGTTGCTTAAGATTTGTCCTAAATATAAATGTACACTTATTTATACCTCCATTATTTACAGTGTAACTTAATATATGAGAGTCTAAGTAGGGTACACTTATAAAAGTCAGTTTATTCGCTATTATAATCAGGGGGAGAGCTTATATAATATATTACTATATATATAATAAATATATATATATATTATATTATAAAATATATATATAGTGTGTTAAGTTTATTTTATAGTGAGTGCGAGATAAATAATAACAATAGCTGAAAATTAATATATTGCAATAAATAATTACTCGTACATAAGTGGATTTAATATAAATATGTATATATATAATATAATATTATATATATATATATTATATATATATATATATATTAATTATATTATACTATTATATATATATAATATATAATATATAGTAAGTATAATATATATATAAATATAATAATATAATATAATATAATTTAATATATTATATATATTAATATATATAGTAATATATATTTATTTTATACACCCAATAAATAAATTCACATTAAATGATTATAATATACTATACCATTTATTTATTTTTCAATTAATTTTTATATTAATATTATATATATTATATATATATAAGATTTATATTTAATATATATAGTATGATATATTAATATATATATTAGTAAGATATCATATAATAGTAATATAGAGAGAAGAGAGAGAGAGAGAGAGAGATGAGAGACGAGAGAGAGAGGAGAGAGAGAGACCAGAAATTCCTAGATAAGAGGGCAATGACGTTTTTGCTATTTGTTTCTAAATTTACAACTCGACAATACAATTTTTATTTTTAGGTTTTCTTACGTTACCAGTGCATGGCATATCGATATCTAAAAAAAAAGAAAAAAGTCCTATAATTTATGCACACATTTACACAAAATATAAAATTAGTAATAGTCCGTGAGTAAAGTCCTATCAGATATTGTTATTTTAGAAAAGATAAGTTGATTATACATTATTTCCATCTAGATGAAGTTATCAAGTCTTTTTAATTGCAGAATGTGTTCGAATGCATAGCAATCGATATTAAAAAAAAAAAAAAGTGTAATTTATGCATACACTTACACATAAATATAAAATATTAATTTACTAGATAGATTGTCTATATAATATATATATATATAATATATATATAATATATATATATATATTATATATATATATATATATATATATATAAGCTGCGAAATATTCAGTATACATTTTACTACCGACTATTTGACTCTCTTACTCTCTCTCTCCTCTCTCTCATCTCTCTCTCTCTATATAGAGATTAATATATATATATATAGAATATATATAGTATATATATATATATTATATATATAATATTAAATATAATAATATATAATATAATAGTTATTAACTATATTATATTATATATTTAACGTATATATATAATATATTATATATATTAATATATATAATTATTATATTAATAATTAATATATATAATTAATATATAAATAGATATATTTATATATTTATATATAGATATAATATATAATATAATAGATATATATATATATATTTAATATATATATATATATAATATTAATATATATAATAATATATATATATAATATATATATATTATATATATATATATATATAATTAATATATATTATATATATATATTTAATAATTATATATATATATTATATATATATATAGTATATATATATATATATATTATAATATATATTAAAATATATATTATAATATATAATATAGTATAATTATTAAACTCTATACAAGCCCTCATACTTCCAGCCAAAGTTTCATCTACTATCTGAGAGCCGCCACATTAAATGATATATATATATATATATATATAATATATATATATATATATATATATATTAATGATATAATTATAAATATATATATATATATATATTTAATATATATATATATATAATTTAACAACCACAAAATAATATTTCACGTAGATTATCTTAATTACTATTATATTTTCAAATTTTATTATTCAATTAACGATCATGGTAACTTTATGTTTCTCTATTATCATTTTC
>JABUQX010016165.1:77500-80000 GCA_015478945.1 Trachelipus rathkii | reverse complement strand
TGTTCTCTCACCTACTTCTTTCCGTCATCTCTGGAGCTAATCGGGTAATATCTAGTCTGGTCGTGATATGTACTACTATTGACTTCTCTAATAGTTCCTCCGTGTTTCACGACCACTGTTGTTGCAGCTTTAATCTCCCCGACAACTTTCGCAGGTCCGTCTCCATCTCTTTCTGCCTTCTTCTGTTTATAAAGTTACGCTCTTAGTTGCTCCCAGGTTATCGACTATCGACGATGATGTGAGTCCCATCACAGTGTGAGGTGTCGGATGTGACTCTTTTAAGTTTTCCTCAACAGCTTAGTCTAATGTGTATTATGCGTGCTGGCTTGAGTGGAAGAGCCAGATCAAACATTCCTCAAGGCATGTCAGAGGCTCTCTTGCTCCTTCCGTCCAATAAGTGGTTCGAACCTGCGTTCTCCTTGGCGTGCCCAATCTAGAGGTAAGATTGGGGGTAAACCGGAGTGTTGGTAGCCTGCCTGAAGAATAGCAATGGAGTGGTTAGGGAGCGAAGAGCCCGATGTGTTGCATGTCTGACAGACTGATAGTTCGCTGCCAGCCGGGACCGAGGTGATTCAATCCTATTTGCTGCAGGATGGAATCTGTTCTCTGCTCAACTTCCGGATAGAGTGCGTCTCGTGTTGAAAGGCCTACTCAGTTGCTATTCAGCAGTGAACGCGCTTAGCTAAAGGGGCTCCGTGCGCGAATCGTCGACTTGTTTTGATTTTATCCCAAATCTCTCAGTCATTTTCTTCATTTCCTCATTGGAGAATTCCAGTCCACTGTCACTAAACAATTCTTTTGGGGCACCAAATAAAGATGTGTCTATGGGTCACAATAATAACACTGAGTCAGTTTTCCAAGGAATCCTCTGTTTAATGGTTTCTGGTTTCTTGCTTTTTATCCAGCTTTGACCTGGCAATACGCGTTTGCGCTGTCGGGATCATCGACTGAAGAATTTGTTGTCTCCATCTCAAACTCCCCCCGAAGTGTCCATACAGATACCTCATAAACACTCTTTCCCTAACGGAAGTCCAAACGATCGGTTCTGGGTAAGTCCGTTTTAGGAACGGAGAGCAACAACAACTTCTGGGCGATGTTGTCTGTGGACTGTGCTTGTCGTATACTTCTTCTGTGTCATGGTCGTTTGTAAAGTGGTACTGCAACATGGGCGGCGTCAGAGGAAATGCAGGTCTCCACAATATTGTTCGCGAATCCGCAGGGTGTAAGACCAAAATTGTAAGTGGTGAAGTTTCCTTAATCGCTTTCTTACCTGTTTTAGAGAGATTCTCCAAATCTTCTGTTTGGATGTGATTCTCCGTGTGATCATCCTAAAGCACGAAATTGTGTATGTGGTAAGTGCTTGGTTCAGTATGTGAATCATTAGGATGAATCACATTTCTATTCTCCGACCATAATCTTCCGCTAGTGTTAGTTGGCAGAACACTCATGGCTGATTCTTCTTCTCAGTTGTTCTGATATTCGAATATTGTGTCTGCATCTCCGCCGTCCATTCGTTCCTTTTATCGCCAACAAGTCCGAAGGGAAATCCCCCTAGCCACTTCAGTTCTCATGTGAGAAAGCTACATATGCACTGGATGATTGCTGAGTAATGGTTAGAATGTAATCTATACAACATAGATAGCTCTGTTCCTCTCCTCTAAAAAGAAAGAACTAATAGAGATTTCCTTCCTTACTCGTGCCACACTGAAGCGGAACATGTTCCTTTTGCTATTTCACTCCCAGACAGAAACTCGGCCATGAACAGGATCGTCTGACGCTAGTGATCGTCGCCCGAATACTGGATGTGTTGTATAACAACTCAGTCAATAGAGGCCTTCGATGTAGATATCTATAGCTCCTCCGATGGTTTCGTGTCTGTGTCTGTTTTGGAGTGTAAAGGCTTGGCAGAGTAGACATCTTTTATTCTCATGCTGCTTTCTCTCTTCTGCATGGGCTTGTCCTATATTATAGTACGAAATTTTGAATCCGCGATTGGTGTAGATAGAGGCGGGAGGCTTGTTTCCGTACATGGGCTGCAATCGCTACACTCCGGTGTAGCGCTCAAGAGGTGTGGAGACACTGTTGGAGAGATGCTGCGAGGAAGTTGCGGTATTTCTGATCTGGCTAGATCAGCGATAGTTTTTGGATGGACGAACCCCAGTGCTGGAGATATGTGTGAATGGATTTTTTCCTTTCACGTTCGATCCTTTATCTCCTTTTTCTTGATCTTTCTGACGTACTAGAACCACCCACAAGAGATTCTTTCTTTTTCTCATCGTTCGTATATTCATCTCAATAGATAATAGAGCCATTATTTAAAGTCCTTAAAAGTAGCTCGCAGTATCTTTACGCATGTATACGGTAATAATATATGTATATAGTTTCTGAGTGTCATGGTAAGAGTTCGCTGGCACTTAACTTATCATGAACAGTTCAATCGTATAATTGTTGTAATTAATTTCCACCAAGAAAATCCACTATGCCGTCAGGACCCAGGCGA
>JABUQX010016165.1:27500-65000 GCA_015478945.1 Trachelipus rathkii | reverse complement strand
CTCAATATCTTCCATGTGGAATGGGGAAACATTCCACTCCAGATTCTTAACGAAAGTGAAGGAAAGTACCTAATCTAACTGCATCTTTGCAATTTTGATAAATGATCAAGAATAGGTCTTTTAGCTTTTCCTCGCCATTACGTTCCGAAAATTATAAAAGGGATGGAAATTCGAAAAATCACTTTATCTCAATTGCAGACTTCCAAGAAGTTATCTTTCTCATGAAACCTTTCATTTTAATGGTTGAAGAAATTATTGTTTCTCTTCGTCCCTGCAATGAAGTATTTATTAAATATTTAGTTTATAAAAATCTGACAGATTGACAGCCTTGTAAAACACCATCTTCCATTTTGCAGGCAACTAGACAAATGCATTCATTAGTTTATCGTTCTCAAAAGACTTTTAGTTCCTCTTAGAGTGTGAGAACGCGGTTTTAGTACTCTACCACAAGATAACCATCATACTTCTGTATGCAATAATAATGAGATATATGGCGCATCCATTCACACAGATTTTTTCAAAGAGCTACACTTCAAAGGTCGCGATTTAATTTAATTTATCATCTTTACAAACTGATTTATAACTTCAGCGAGAACAGCTCACCACAATTTTTCCCTACTAGTTCTTCTCTGTGCAGAAAGCAGTGAGTTATAATCAATGATTCATTTTTCTCTAAGCTCGCGCAGCAAATCCTTTATACTTTTCTGTCATTAACATGGTGCACCATCAGTACATTTTCCACAACAGTCGTTCCATGAAAGACCATGGCTTTATTGAGATAGGAAGAGACGGAAAGCTGAAATATCGGCGCGGTTACTAGTTTGTTTCCCACTCTTTGCCAGATCAAAAACTGGAACCACGATATCATTTTCCGTCAAGAAATCTACAGAATCCAAGAAGCTGATTTTTTGGCAGTAATATCAGTACTTTTATCTATTTGTAAACAAATTTATGGTGAGTTTTTATTTTATCTATTAAGTTCATTATTTATTTAATGACATTTTCAAATATTCTAGGCTAATAGAATTGTTTGAGAGAGGAACCTTTAAATTTGATCTCCCACATCTTGCCTAAGTATGGTTTCAACGATTATTTTGCACGCCGGGATAATGCATATCCTCTCCAGTCATGTATCGAGGTATCGAATTTCTCTGGCGCGTATTTTGGCAACTTTAAATGAAGCTTCGAGAACAGTGTCACTTGTGGTAAATTTCTTCAACATTCTATTACCAATTTTCTTGATTATTTCACATAGCCTTGAAAAAATATAGTGGTTTCTGGATACAAGTTAAATCTGACTATGGCATAGACTCTTCGTACACTGCTCATAGAATAATGTGTCTCTATTTAAGGAGGTATTGATGCTCTGGGACTTCATCATTGCGGCTTCATCTAGATGAGCGTTAGCTGATGTCCTCCTGGACAACTTTATCATAAAGAACTCACGTGGGATCGTGGATATGTAATCGTCTAAGTTTTGCTCTCCTCTGATAGATTAGTCCACTCGCCCCCATCATCAAGTGCCAACCACATCCTACTAAACTCTCGAATTTCCTCTATCCTTATTTATTTTTAATAAAGAGGTATAGGAGTCATAATAATTTTCGACTATGTGTAACAGACTCTCCTCAGTCTTTGCTCGCGCGAAGTGTTCTCGAGTTAAATTATCGTGTAATCTGATAAATGCTATGTATTTTGGTTGACTTCTGGCTTATCACTCAAGTGTTATATTTATTCGCTTTATTTCTCTATTAAAATATCTTAGTCAATCTCTATCTAGGCTGAGATAAAATGCATTCATTTAAAATTGTATTCATCCCCTCTCTATTTCAATATTCTATAATAAAGTTGCAAGTTGTTATACTTTTAAATATATTTTTTTGAACTATTTTTTCATACTTACGCATCTACATAAATACTAAGCTAGATAAGATATCTACACAAAGACAAAGATGAACTCTACTGTTCAAGCATTTTTTACAGTTTCGTTTATTTCTCTTTTAGTGTTGTAGTTTATTATTAACTATTATTCCAATAATTTTATATATCAGGTATGAAAGTTTATTTTATTTTGTAATTTCCTTTTTTTATATAAAAATAATTTGATACAATATTAGTTATATCAATATTTTCCTCTCTTTATTCCTCGTGAACTACAGTAAGTTGGACTGCAGAGTGTCATTGAAGCCGTAGTTAATTTATAAAAAAAAAAAAAAAAAAATAATAACTATTTAAAAAAATTAACAATTAATTAAAATATTACCGTAATATATTATTCTATATTATATATATACAAATTATATATATCTATATATATATATATATTATTATAATAATTATATATATATATTATTATATATAATTAAATATATATATTTTATACATAGTATATCTGCACATCACTCATGGGCTGGGCCCTTCTCAAGGAGGGTCTTAATTATATCTTAATTATATATTAATATATATATTATATATATATATTATATATATATATATATTATATATTATATATATAATATAATTTAATATATATATATATATTATATTTATATATATATATAGTTTTTATATAGATATTTTTTTATATAATATATATATTTAAATATATTATAATATATTATATATATATATATATATATATTATATTAATATATTATTATATATAGTATATTATATAGTTATAATTATAATTAAACTTATCAGTAGAGAGTGTAAATTAACTTTAAAGTCATAAGTAACGCCTAACATTATGGCATACTCAATAAGTATTAATGGCTCTGTTTATGCGACAATTTTCTATAGTTCATAAGACTCGATTAGATAAATATATATATACACATCTGACGCTCAGGGTGATTCAAACCATCGAGATAGTACTAGTATAGTCTGTTTTAAATAATCGTTAAATGACGGTCTCTAGTCTCTCTCAAGTGCGCCGGCGCTCCTAACGGTGCCAACCTCGTAACAATAGCGGAGAATCAGATGATATTCTCGAGCGCAGTAACCGAGTGTTTCTCAGTATGCTAAATGTACCCAAGTCTCTCTTCATATTCAGCCTTTGGTCGCACTGCTTGTGAGACTCAGTCCATGTCTTCGTCAAGGCTTCTTCTCCACCACAATCTTTCCATCTTCCTGCTCGGGTCTTCCTCTCGGCCTTACTCCTCAAACTCTCCAGCCACCCACCTTTCTTTACTCGGACTCGTTCTACCGGCATCCTTACTATATGCCCCCACCATTTCAGTCTCGCCGAATCTATCCTGTTCAACACAGGCACACACCCACTCTTCCCTTAACCATTCGTTCTCACTCTATCTATCGTACTTGTTTATTTATTTCCCTCAACTATCGTTCCTCAACACTCGTCATTCAGCAGCTTCAATGGTGTCGTATTTTTTTTCGTCTACGCATGTCTGTAATGTTCATGTTTCTTGCACCTAATTATGCAAAGTGATTTATTATTGATATCACTCTATAGATTATAGCTATGAAATATAAATATCTTCTTTCTCACTTTTTAATATCTAATCACCCGATCTCTATCATAATTGGATTATGAAATCGCTCTCATTGTATTATCTATACCGTATATATTTTTCCATTCTTATTTCCTTCCAACTTCTCGTAGTACATACATCTCTACTCCTATGTCTTTATGTAAATACGCCAACCAGGTTTAAAATCCCAATAACTGATACCACATTTCTCTAATATTCTATCTCATACTTGAGTGCGTGACTTGTACTAGAGTGCTCCACCACTTGCCACTATAGTCATGCTGTGAGCCACTATTGCATTCTCACTGTCTCTCTACAATGTAATTAATCTATTAAGACCTCAATTCGTCTCAATTCATCATATTCTCTCATGTCAAAAAAAATTGTCCCTAATAACGAATCTCTTCTCATAACTACCAATAAAAGGGACACATCCCAAAACATATCGCTATAATAGCTCCAATCATCGCTAATAGTGTGTATAACAACATCTTAAACATATCTATTTTTTGCCATCCAGATTTCACTCAGGGAAATCTTCTCTTAACCTTTTCACACTTATAGTATTATAAACTTACATCTAAGATATGACATTCATATAAAGCGATTACAAGTGTGGTACCTGAGACTTCTGCCTCTGGTCTGATTTATAACTTACTCTCCGGTTCCGCCACTTTCAAACTCTCCTGCCGTCTATTACGTGTTGATTACCTGTTTCCCTTATTAATTAAAAATCGTACAGGTGTGCGCAATAACGACAGCGTGTACTCGATAGGCTTATACAAACTCTTTCAGATATTTCGTCCTACCTCCTCTTTCGAGTCTTTCTCAACGTGCTCTTTCAGCTCTGATCACTTCATACCCAACATCCTCCTCTAAAGTCTTAGGCTCTGTATTGGATACTGAAGTCATATGCTCATTTACTTAATGTCCAGGATACTATATTAACTTATGAGTTTTATTAAATTCCTCCTAGCTCTTCTCCAACCACTTATTCTTAAAGCAAAACTATCAGTATACTCGAAAGTTACTCCTGTTCCCTAACTATTATTTTCTTTGCCCTTACCTCATGTACCCATATTGTTCCTCTCCAAACTGTATCTCTATCACTCCTCTCTTAATCTTCTTTCAAAAATCCTTTCGTACACTTTCGCTATTATGGTAATTATAAAAGCTCTATATATTTCCTTCTAATTTAGTATTATACCAACAATCTTCCAGTTATTTACACACTTTTTCCCTTATATAATTAAATATTGGGCAAAAACTAACTTATTTTCCCCATATCTTCTCGGGTAAATCTTACTCACCCCTCCATCTCAGCATTTATTAAAAGTTCACTATTTCTTTTATTTCAATTCTTCTCCTCCTCGTTTATCAACTCATATTGCAATATTCTCCAATCTTACGCACGGTCTTTTCCTTTCTTCATTTTTTGTACAAAGCTTCCTTCATATTACTTACCTCCATCGTTTATAGAATATTCTCACCCTTCCTCTAACTATTCTCTACTCCCATACATATATTTGCTCCTCTTCCCTATTTCTCCTCTTCTTATCTATACATATAAGGATAGATTCTCCAAAATATTCAGTCACCTCATCTCTATTTACCTTATCCTGTGATGTAGAGTACCTCCCCTATCTTATATTTTTTGATCTATTATAATAATGACTTTTTTGTCTTGATTTTTTATATGTTTTTGCCTAAGCTTTGAATAAATCGTCTTCTTTCTCCCTCTTGCATCCTCTACATATCTGCTGCCTACCTTTTCCTGCCTCAATACTATAGGCCTATTTATTTAGCCTTACCTCTCTTCACTTCATATAATAATAATAATTAATAAAATAATAATCTAGTCTCTCTGTTTACTTGATCCATATTCTATTCAATGATCATCTATGATTCAGTCTTCCATCTCTAAACAATCAATTCTCAAATTTTTTCATTATAATTCTTTTCAGCATCATCTGCTCTCTTCATCAATTCTTACTCTACACAGAACCTAGCAGATTGAGTGATTGTTTTCTTGCGTCGTCCTCTATACTCTACACGTATGAGAACCAGCGATTATCTATCGTCCGGCTCTGCCTATAAACTCATATAATTCTGCAGATTTTCATGTTTTTTTTTCTCGTTCTCTATCATTCTCAGATTAAATGGAGTTATTCTTTATTTTCTTACCTACCTAAACTTCTTCTTATCTTTCTCTCTTCTTTCTCTTACTATGAGATGTCTATTCAACCTCTTACTATAATCTAATCTTGCTTGGTATAATTTCATTTCGAAACGTTGCACAACTATTTGTTTCTCTGATTAGGCCCGTGGTCAGATCTAGGACATACTAACTATAAATGATCATGAGTGTCAGTGAAACTACAGAGAAGGAGCAGTTGTAAAATGTGCTCTCATCTGCTCTTGATATACGATCAGAATCACTCTTTGTTGATTTCAAAGTAGTATATGACTCAGTGTATCAATTTCGTATTCTCTCTATGTTGTTTGTGTGATCTCAGAACCTCTTTGCGTGTGCTGGTTTAGTTTTTAGCCCTCATTTGTTTTTTCACCTGATATCTCGTGATCTTATGAGATTCCCTGTGTTTGAAAAATCATTCATAATTTTTAACATTCCTTCTCATGCATATATCTATGTGGAAGCCTCTTCTCCCATATGATTTGTTGTTTTAAGTTTTTCACTGAAGATTTCTTCTTCCATCTTTGATGAAGACCCAAATTATCCTCTTATAGTGTGGCACTGGTAAACAACACTTTCGAGTAATGCCACCTCATTTTCTTCTCTTTCCCAGACTCTGGCGCTCTCGGAGTAGGAATGTGTCTCATTGAGAGAGATCTTTTAATGAAAACTCACGGAACATCTTGTTCATCGATGCACTCTCATGATACCAAGCAACAAATCATTTAATTATTTAATCCAACACGGATACTGATTAATGAACCTCATTTCCATTTGCTCCGACTCCCTCTAGAGACCAAAGACCGCGTGTAATATTGAGAATGTGTGTAGAAAGTAACTATTATATCATGATAGTTACTCATATTTTGTGAGTATATATATTTAGCTACTATGGTGCTTAAGTGTGATCGTGCGACAGTGATTCTCGAATATCTTAAATAGTGCCTTTCTTCATCTCGTTGGCCCTTTGTTTGAGATAAGTGTGTCGCTACAAGATCATATTTGTCCTCGAAAATATGTAGAGACTAATGCAACGCGCGATAGTTTATTTTTTGCATATCTCATATACAGATTATCCTCTTTGGTAAATGCTACCATATATCTCCGACCCATTCAGCATGCTCATAGACGCCATCTCTGTGTGCAAGATCCACATCTGCGGGATACTCACTCTCAAGAAGTATATACTCTCATATTCCCTCACAAATCTAATCTCTCAGTCTGGCCTTTTCGTATTGTTCCAGTTCTGTCACGATATGCTTATTGCTCTGCGTTCTTTTTCCTCTATACGTCCCAATTAGTAGCCATTTAATCGTTTTAAAGTACAATCCTCGAACATACACAGATAAAGATTGCCTTTTCGTTCCTGTGATGTCTTCCCAAAACAAATCCACAATATGAAGAGATTGTTGTTAGAAACGTTAGAGAGGTATTCGAGTGTCTGTTTGCGTGATTAATAGATGCGGTTCATTATTCGGTTATATGGCGCATTGTCAGCATTATAGTCTTTTATTCATGTCATTGGGGCGGCCTTGTAATTGAAACAGCCTATTACTGTAGACTCAAATCACTCGTGGCACAATTTACTCGTGCTAGAGACTTTCTGGCTGGAATAGAGAGCGCTCTTACAGAACCTAGGTTCGTTTGCCTAGGATGCACGAATCTCAACAAATCACCTGAGGAACTCCGATGACGAGAATTGAACATTTTTTCTGTGCACCCCAATGAGAGTTATCGAATAACTAAGATAATATTCATAAATGATTTAATATGAATCATAATTCTATAATTGCTCAATATTCTTTGTGAAATCCATTCTAGAAATTTCTAGATATGTGCATATAATTCTCATTGCAATTCTACTTATATATACTAGAGACATCATATAATGTTCAATCTTTCTCAATCATATATTACTCTACTTGTGATTTTACGTAATACTCCTTTACAATAGAAAACGAAATAGTATAAATGAATTTCCTGGTTTTACAGACGTAAGAATAACTTCTATTGACCGCTCTAGGATCATAGTATTAGCTCTAGTATGTGTCCACCACTCAACCTATGCTTTAGCGGGCCTGAGCCCATAGAATATTACATAGTTAAAGAGTTGAAAGTAATGATTTTAGTCATTCTCTGCAGACACGACCTCACGCATAAGATGATGGAGTCAGCGTCACACACTCGGTCCATAGTTCAATTGTACGTCTGACAAAGTTAGGTAAAGGAATAGACGAGCGCACGATGCTTGTGCGCAGTTGTTTGGTGGATGTGGTTAGGTACACTTCAATTTTGCTATATGGAGAATTATCAAGAAGATGAAGTATTACTCCTGAATCACAGAGCTGTTGGTGCAGTGGAGAAGTATAAAGGAATGAAGAGTGATATATGCTATATCAGCCGATCTTATCCTTTGGAGAGTGGTTTAGGGTGTGAAGTCCTTTTTTGACTCTCACACATCACATCTCACAAGACTGCATACGCTCAGAAACCTGACAGCACTTCTCGCCCTAAGTTGGCCTATGATATAAGAAGGAGTACGAAGCTCTGTTCAGAAAAGATGCGCCGCGTACACGCAAGTTATAGACTTGGCACTCTAATGTGACAACGCTCTCCTCGCTGTAGCTCGCATAG
This sequence comes from Trachelipus rathkii, assembly GCA_015478945.1. Classification (NCBI taxonomy): domain Eukaryota; kingdom Metazoa; phylum Arthropoda; class Malacostraca; order Isopoda; family Trachelipodidae; genus Trachelipus; species Trachelipus rathkii. Next base: position 56,678 of record JABUQX010016165.1, on the reverse strand, counting down.
TACGTTCGACCGCAAATGAAAACTGAGATAGTATGAAAATCTCTCAGATAGACAGTTTTGAATGTATAATTTGATCGTTTTAGTCCATATATTGACTTACTCGTGAGAGTGGGGGAATGGCTATCATGTGTGTGATTCGGCAGAATATACGCTTCCTTCTCCATAAAAGACTGAGGTGTCTGTACTCTCCATTTTGACCTGACACAATCATCCTAGATATGAGAGCTTTACTAGTTATCTTCTATTTCTATGAGGTCCCTCGCAGTGTGAAAAAAAAGGTCCCTGTATAGCTGGTGTGGGAATATTACTTATTGTCTAGTAATAGACTGAGAAGAGTTAAGGAAAAAACTACGTCTTCGACTAGTTCGTTAATTGAACGGAAGAAAATATTCGATGCTCATGTTTCTTTTGCTGATAATGTGACTCCCTGAAGCCAATGTTACAGGAATTTCTCTCCTGTATGCAAGTAATAGACATCATGTACAGTGGATTTCAGTATAGATATTATTCTCGTTTATATGTTTAATAGGCTCTAACATAGAGATGTTTATAAAATTACGCTAGTGTGACATGCAAGTGGTGAATCGCTCCGATACTTTAAGAGAATCTTAGGGAAGATCGTTAGTATGTGTTGTCTCTTTTATTAGAGAAGACTATTAAGAGAACTCTTCGCTCAGTACATAAAGATATGTGTATTTTTATAAAGACAGCATGGAAATGATTCTCTACCTAGAGAAGCCTTCTCTATACGAACTCCCTCCTCGGCGATTAATATTATCTAGATCCGAAGGATCATCTTTGACAAAATATTCGAATCGGTAAGGATTACGCGCCGAGAGACCAACTGTACTAGATTGAATAGGTTGATAAGTAAGATCTCGTGTCAGGATGATTTTAAGTAGAAAATGAAAGAGTAGTAGGTGTTACGAAGGTACTGATAGTCATCAAGGCGACTATGAGTCTCGCAAGGACAATTGATAGCTTTGATTTGAATCGTGACGAGTGTGAGAATGATACTTTTGCATGAAACTGAGTAGGTATTATGTGATGAGCAGATAACGATACTCGCAGAACCCTGACGGAAACCACCGCCTATTGACATTGATACGCAAGTGACCAATCTACACGCTTCGCAGCCAATCAAAGTAGGAGCAGAGCTTTTCCTGACTCATAGAAGCTGTAATAATGAAATATAGAGGAATAATAATTCAGGAGCGGATGAAGTAAGGTGACAAAGAGAAGCGCGGAAACCCATGATTGTAGCGCGCAAGGTTTGTCTTGGAAGTTAAGAAATTGAGAAGCTTTTTATAAGATGAAATGCATATTCAATGCTTTGGATATGTCAAGCGCCACCACGCAAGGTTCTCCCTCGAATAAAGAGTTTTCTTAAGGACGAGAGGGGAGAGAGAACTCGCGACTATATAATTACTACAAGATAAGTAAAGGATAATAATAGGTTATATATTTACGTCTAAAATAGACCTCGAGCGCCGAAAGCCATTTCTGAGGTGCGATTGGGAAGAAGTGAATGAGATTCCATGTATAATGATCTAAGAAATGTATAGTGTGAGAGGTTTCTCAATAATGATTACTTAGATCGAATATAAGTAAGAGCTATAGGGCGAAGGTCGAAAGTTGGAAGGATCAGAGCGGCTTTTTTTTTCGGAATAGAATCGGTATATTATTATATATTATTGTGAATATTAGTTGCGTGCTTCCAACACTATAATGGGAATATATAATGTTAGTTAGTATTGATGACATATAGAATTATAAATATTATAGTATATATTATATTATGATAACGAGGTGGGCTGAGGGTAGCACGGAAGTCACTAATATTATCCTCATACAATATACTCTCTTATGATGTGATGGCGGATATGCCGGTATCCGGGCAACTGGCCGCTTTCCTAACGTTCGTGATTTATTTAGAGTAGGGCCAGTCGCAACTTCGGCCGCACTAGAAATAATAATCTCACATGCAAAGGACTAATATAGTGGAACTGAGAGAGAGAAGGAGAGAGGTATGAGGTAAATACGCCATGAAATCTATCCAGGGTGTTGTAGTTAGAGGAAGAATAAGGTGATATGTTCCTAAGATAGTAATTGGCCTTTTCAGTATTGTGATAAATTCAGTCAAACTCAGATACCATTTCAGTATATTATTACGAATAAGGAGGAGGAAAGTCTAGTATTTTACAGAATGTTGTTAGTATGTATGTTTTGGCTAAATAGAGGTCTCTCTAGAAAGATTATTTGCAGTTAGGAGATATCATGTGAATAGGTTATGTCGCAACTTCCGTTGATGAATAGCCGCTCTTTGCTTCGTATTAGAAGAGATATTACCTCATGCAACGATTTTCTAGTACTCTGTAAAGAAATTAGCAAAGTGTAAGTATGAATTTAGATTTATTTGATATATTATAGGATTTTAGTTTTTCTTTTTTTCCATTCCCGATTAGCACTGTCTCTAGCCTGAATGAGCCCAGTAGAACAAGCACGATCGTAATAATATGGAATTATGAGGAGAGAATAGGATTTAGTTGAAGATATAGGATATGTAACTATATACTTGTTGTGAGACATAAAACGACTTTTTTGCACTGCTAACGCTGAAATAAATAAACAAGTATACTTTCCAAAATGTTTCGGTAGGTTATTAGTCGATGTGGTTCTAACTAGTCTCAACTCTTAGAGACAAGTCTCATGATACATCACATTCCAGAATGTAGTCATCTCTCAAAGATATATGATCAATTCGAATAATAAAGACGAACAGTCTTTAATATCGTCTCCTTGTAGAGGCCTCTCTTCCCTCTATCGGCCGATCATAGTGCCAGAAAACGCGCTGGACAGATGGAGTTGTTGGGGATACGAAAGTATTAACAATTAAGAACAACGATATAAGGTTGTTGGTTAGGATTTTAATCACAATCAAAGCCGGAACTGAGGTGTGTGTATTAAACTGTGTGTTAAATTGTATGTTAATATAGAAAGTGAGAGGGTGACTAGTGGTGAAGTGTCATCATGTGTTAAGGTTTCATATTAGTGTCCTCGTTCATATAACAAGATTATGATTGGATACTTTGTGTGCAGAGATTCGATGCGCTTTATAATAGATAAGGTTACTATGTAGTTCTTATATTGTGTGTAGCTCCAAGCTCTTATTGAATATAATCTAGCATCGATTTAAATATGGACACATTTTATTCTACCTCCTAAACCTTGCGTGAAGTTACTCTCTCAGTTATGGAAAAAGGACCCAAACAAAATTTCCTCATTTGTGTATAAATATATTCATTACCATTTAGAAGATTATTTATGGTACCGTAGTATTTTTTGTAGTGATTAGGAAGTCGCAAGAAAAGAATATAATAAGAACTCTCTCTTCCGTCCTCTCCGCCCAAAAAAGTAAGAAAAGATATTCAAAAAAGGAACAGTTGTTTGTGCTATTCTTGTTTGTGTTAAGAAAGAAACATAATGAATAGAGGCAGAGCTACAGAATGTATTTATTTGTGTCGCATAGAAGGAAGAAAGTTTTATTAATAAGTCCTATTATCGCAGAGTCTCTCAGAAGGGTTAGAGATATCAGATTGGTAGTGCTATCGTAGACTGTTACAGGATGCTGTTTCCTCGTTAACATAAGTTGAATTTTCTTATCTACTTTATTTCTATTTGACAACAATAGAAAATGATAGTGACAATTCATAATATATATTACGTATAGCGTAATAATTACTGTAATATAGATTAAGCTATATTATATATATATATATATTACTCCATACCATTCCTAGATACTTAATTTTATTATTACCCTCACTATACTGTGTGTTTAATTAAATAGGGTCACATTATATATTTATATATTATTATATTATTTTATATATAATTTAATTTATATAGTATAAAATATATTATTATATTAATCAATTATATATATTGTATATTATATTAATTATATATTTATATACTATAATATATATATATATATATATATAATATATTATTAATATTAAGAATATTATAATATGTATATTATTATAATTATATTAATAATATTATATATTATTATATATAATTATAGTTTATATATTAATAAATATTATATATTAAAATTATTATATATTACTAATTAATATATTAATATATATATATATATATAATATATAATATATTAATTTAATAATATATATATATATTATATATATATATATATATATATATATATATTATTATATATTATATATTTATATTTAAGTATATATATGATATATATATATATATATATAATTATATATTATTATATATGTATATATATATATATATATATATATATTATATAATAATTAATGAATCGACCTATCGTGGTCGACAGAGAGGTTGATGTCGCCACCTCTCTAATTACGTAAGATGAGACCTGACTGGTGTTTCTAAATTCTCTGCTATACGTTTCGATATTTTATCTACCTGGGTATAGGCTAAATAAATTAAAAACTCGATCTTAGCTCGAACTATACGTTTGTGAGCTGTCTGGTTTGGGATAGTACCGGCCTTTAAATAAGTCTCGATTTAACTCATATGTTAGGTCTCTCCCACGTGTTATACACACTTGATAATCGTATATCTAATAGAGCGGGATATAAAGCAATAATGTTAAAACACTTAGCCACATATTAATTAATTAAATATATAATGGTATTTATATATATATATATATTAAATTAATATATATATATAATATCATATAGTATTATTATATAATATATATATAATATATATATATAATATTAATATTATTATATGTGTGAATATATATATATAATATATTTATTAATTTAGTCTATTATTGATTAATTTTTTTTATATTACTATAAGTATGATAGTTATTACCTGTTCTTTTCTTAGGTTAATTTATATATATATAATAATATATATATATTATATATATATATATAATAATACAGTTATATATATGGATTGATTTCAAAATTTACTTATGGTTAAAAGCAAGGTTTGTATGTAGAATTGAAGAGGAATGTACTATTTTAAAATAAAAGTTCCCATATAAAGGTATTTATACGTATATGTGCTTAGTTTTACCGTATCTAGGTTGTTAACTGTATGTGTTTTTTCCTAAATTTTGTATCTACTCGAAACCATGTAGGTTACAAACCCTATATTTGGTATATATATTATATATATATATATGGTAATTCATAATTAATTCTTTTTGCCTATGTGTGTTGTAGAGTGCTAACTGGACACTCTCTAAGTACTGGAGAAGAAAGTGGTTGTGAATGCGCTAAATTTACCCACCCAATTATATATAATTTTATTATTATACAGGATTGGGTGTGCGTGTTTAATAGACTTAACCAGATATATGCGCCGCTACACTAGGAATATGTTATGTATTTAAGGCGTTGGTAGAATGATATTATATAGAGTTTCTATGAATAATTTAAATTATGTATATAGAGGAATAGAAACTCAAAATAAGATAAATAAACTTCCGATAAAGTTTAGATCACAAATAGCTCAAAGTCTGAACTATTATAAGAATAGCGCATATTATTCTATGGTTGTGTGCATGTTTTCTCAACATTTTAAGCCTCGGCTATAACCCGATTCCCCTCTTTATACTATTAATAATGGAGAATGAAATTGAGTTAATTGGAACATCTCATTAAATTAATAACAACTCTTCCACAAACAGATACTCCCCCTTCGCATTAAACATTTCAGCACATTTGCTTGCCAAACAACAAATACGGTACAGTATACAATAAATTGGAATTAAAGAATCTTTTAGTAAAAAATACACAAAAATCTCAATATTTCAATTATTGCCTACCTTGGAACCCTCCTCCCCCCCGCCCTGTTGTTGTCTCCTCCCCCTACTCAAAATGATTGCTCTATAGTCTATCGTCTCGACTGAAAAATTCTGTTAACTGGGAATTGTTTTTCTCACCACGGTGTATTAGTTAGATAATATGGATGCATTTATACTGGATAGAACAATGACATGTGCGTATCATCTGATTCATGTGGTGTGAATGTTAGTGTCAGCTTGCCAAAATTACCAGTTGATACTCAGACTAGGCCAACGCTATAGACATGATAAGCTTATCTCTAAGTGGTCGACGACACAAGCGATACTAAGTTGTTATATTATCTCGCTCACTGAAGGATGTGGATAGATAACTTTTGGTTTTGCAAGATATGTGAATAACACGCAGAATTTAAGCAACGAGGTGCTTTCGCACGAAACATTTGAGTTTCACTTCTGACAGCGTTGCTCTACAAGTGTTCCTATTGTGCAACTCGCGGGAAATCTAATTTAATAACAACTCGTCATTTATGAATCTGAACTGCTATTATCAGCATCAAAATTTATCTTAACTTTTTTTGTTTGTGTGTTTCCACACACTCCAAAATCCGAGCCGAAACATGAAATAGGATGTTTAAGGCTGTGAGACAAACCGCAACCACCTCTCAGGAACTGCTCTGACTTTATAAGAATCAGTTCTTAATGAAATTTTGGCATTCATGTTAAATAATGTATAAATAGTTTGTCATATAACCTGAAGAGACGTCTCGTCAACATACAAGCTATATAATTCTAGCAATTTAGATTCACCAATTAGTTTCAATTTATATAGGAAGAAGAGGTTATATACTATTCTTATCTCGCGTCATATAAGCAAACGCTCGCCTCAGATTTAATCTTTCTCGTCATGTCCACTACGCATGCCCCTCATTTGATAGAGACTCGCGCTGTGCCTGTATTACTCTATTGCCACTCTAGTGTAAGTAACGATGAAAACCCTAACATAGGGCTGACTATTGCTCCGTCGCTTTGTGTGTATGAATTGCGAATGGGTATTAGATAAAAACACATAGTGAAATTGTTGATACTCCTGAAACTTTTGTGTATATATAGCTAGGTTAAATAGATATTTCTAGATTTTTTCTTTGAGTTCTAGATCAAGAGAAGAAATACCTCAATTGTTTGACAAGTTACAGAATAATAACAAGATTATACTCTAATAACGTACTATAACTCATGAAATCACTAATATTATGAATCAGTGACTCAGATAAATAAGTGAGTAATAAACTCTTCATGTCAAATGAATATAATCGATTCAAACCATTTATACAGTATATAATATTAATTTCTAATAGTAATAAATAATAATAATTTATTGACGATAAGTTTGACTATATGGATTAACTGAGAGTTTTCTATTAGAGTGACTATTATAAGATTTGTCACCAATATGGTAGAGAGGTAAGTAGACCTAGAGGGAGCAGCTATTGACGATGTTGTGTGTAACTCTGCGACGCTATCTCTGAGTCCTTCTCTTGTTGCAACCAGACTGACTCTATATCTTGAACATTGACCTTTTTATGGCTCACATGCAAATTCCACGCAAGCACCCTAGGGCACTCCTGAAGATTTTCAAATTATTGTACACTTAAACTTAACATTTCTCACTCTTGGCCTCTTGTACGTTTTTTTTCTTATCGCTCTGATAAAATTATATTATATGGCTCAACTCTGATATCAACTCTATTCTCTGGCAACCCATCTATTGCTCTCTCCTAATAGAGTGACCGATTCTCTAGATTTTATACATGTCGCAAGACCCTTCGAAGAAAGGGTTGCGCAAAGGGTTGTGGGCAGGAAATTGTTTACATAACTACTGTATATACTAAATATCTATGCCCCCTTTTGCGCTATATCGTTCAAATTTTTCAACAATATACTCTCTATATGATGTCTTCCTACTCGCGCAGTCCACTATTTCTGAGTATACCTATCCCACATCCCTCTCTCTTTAATTTAATTTGGCCACTCCCGTAGATTTTTCTATCTCGTGCAAACCCACCTATAATTCTTCTGGCTAGAGCCCACTTCAGCAACAGTATCCGAGAAGTTTGCGTCTAATTAAAACGGTTGACGCTAAGTATACGCGTCTGATGGCATGTGTCTCGTATCTCCACCTTAATTTTTTTTTCCAGACGGCATAGCCTTTGATTGCTCTCCCATGGCGTTCAATCTTTGAGTTTCGTCTCATCTCACTTAGCTCTTCCTTGGCTTTGATAGCGTGGCCGTGTGATCGCCCTTTTTGATGTCTCTAACCGTTTGCCTTCGTTACTATTGACGAACATGTTATTATCGACTCTGGGTCTCCTCTGCCAGATTACCATTGGGTCAATTTTTGGCCCACTGGTAAATTTTCTATTAGAGTTAACAACATATCTGTGTAGATCCCTCACTCGCTGTCCATTTAGACTCTCGTCCTCGACTAAAACGATTGAAATGCTACTGCTTATCGCGTAATCATAGTGCCTAACATTGAACACTTACTACTAACACTCCATCTTCACGACCCATCCTCCTACACACCATCAGCCCTCTATCTCTCACACCCCTATGAAACTCACTTTTAATACACCCTAGACTATTGTCCCACTCTATCTGTCTGCCACCTTCTCTATCTTTAAGCATATCTAAGTTCTTATCTACTTCTTATGACCTTAAATTTACAATTATACGCATGGCACCTTAAAACTTTCTGCATGCTCTACACCAACAAGCACACACACACACACACACATCACTCTTCAGATATATTTGTTGGGTGTTCCAGATTTACTCTCATACAAATCAGAGAGACTTTTAATATTAGATCTTTACTGAACATGTGATTCTTTATCTTGCTATCACTTGTCAAAACAAACCAACATCTGAGCGACAATTTACTTTCACATTACTCGTAATGGATTCTCACGTAGCTTACTCACTCACTCCACACAGATTTACTTAACACTCTACACAACATACAATGGCTAAACTTCACTTATACATATATTACACTATTATTTGACAACTTAGACTATGTCATCCACCGTACCACATTTTCCAGCTTATTGGAATGAACTTAGCTACCATTCTCTCTCAACGTATGCTTGTCCTTATTAACCAAAACATATCGGTTACAAGGTTTAACATAGCACTACGTGATGCGAGACCTGTCTGCTGCTCCATCTTTATGCTCAGCTGGTGGTACAACATTCTCTGCCTGCAAATCCGCGACCTATTCTCTCTTATTATGCATAATGAATTTAGTAGGCTGTTTCTGATTGTTGGGCCTGAGTTCCGTTTCAGGCCCAGTAAATGAGTCGACCAAATGGCCTTATACATTCTTGCTCGTTATCGTGTCAAGCTTTGATTATTTTGAAACCCTGCGGAATTTATACTTTAGACGCGCGGTTTTCATCATGTGTAGCTTCTGGTTGCTCATTCGCATCACGTTTGAATGAGCCTGTCTGCCTATCTAAAGGAATATTTAGTAGATAGCAGAATTCGTCAGATTTAATTTAACGCGGGATTTCGCAACAATCTCTTAGGATTGCATCTGGTTACATAGATTATCTATTGTAGACTGGGGTGGTCTCCCGCGCAAATCTCGCTCGAATGAGGTGGGATGAATGCAGCGTGGGTTCTATTAAGCGTGTGTCGCTGTACTCGAGTATTATGATGAGTGCGACAGAAGTCGGAGGTCATAGTGTTCAATCTGGGTCTCGTGACCCTCATATGTTTGAAGTGCCATATTTCTTTCCTCTGACGGTGGTCTGGACGTTGTCCTAGCAATAGTCGCAAAGGTGTGATGTTCTATGTTGCATTGCCCACAATTAGTGCTAAACCTATCATGCCAATGTAATATGATTATTGCTCACACTACTCCTTAGTCCACCGAAACTGAAGGTGTGATCCATCTGTTTCCTTACAAGCTCTTACTTTCTAGCACGCGTCCCGCTTCGCGTCTCTTTAAATTTTAGGAAGTTCTGCTACATTAATATTAATTGTTGGTTGTGGATCTCCCAACATTTAGGTGTAAAAACACATACAAGACAGCAGGACTGAATAAATCATAGGTAGCATATGCGGTTCTAACCATAGGTGGTGAAGGAATCTATTTTTACAAGCTTTTAGTTTTGCGATGACTTTTTCTATCACTCACATATAACAATGTGTGTTTATAGTCTAATTTTTTTTGCTAAACCACCTTTGTATATACACACTATGTTAATCTTTAATTACTACACTCAATACATTACACTATTAGACCACTTTAATAACACATATTTATATATCATATTAAATTATAGTCTACTTATATTACATACTATAATATTACACTATTTAATGACATTATACTTTATAAATTATATGCATCTAACATATATATATCAACTTTATATGTACATATATTACACTAACTTTACATATATCATCACTAATCCATATGATAACTAACTTATTAATCACTTCATACTACCATATGACACTTACATCTTTTACCTCTAATTAAGATATACATTAATCAATCACCCAGTAGACACTTACACTTACCCATAGATGTACCACTTGTCGGAGATTGTGTCGACTATATTTATAATGAGTTGAGTAAGGAATGTATAATAACTCTAATCGTATGAAAAAATGTAATATCATTTCTCTAAGTGGCCATTTTAGTTCTCTAAGAGCCTAGTTTTGCTCTCAGACTAGTACGTAGTAACAGAGCTTAATTCTTGCCTGATTATTGTGGATACTTATCCCCTAAGTTCTTTTAATAAGGTATAGCGGAGTAAGAGACCAGTTAGACAAGGCGCTTAAGATTCTCAATCATGTGATCGCTCTGCGTGTTGACCGCACAAAGACAAGTCGAAGCAACACTCTCTCTTGCACTCGCCGCCCTAGCCGTGCGGTCCCTCTCTCTCTTGTCTCCTCTCTCTCTCTCCTCTCGCTCTTCGTCCTCTCTCTCCCTCATCTCTCTCTCATCTCTCTCGCCTCTCTCCTCGCCCTGCCTTCGGCGTCTCTCTCTCTCTCTCTCGCTCTCTTTCTTCTCTCTCTCCAGGCTGTTCTCTCTCTCTCTCTACTCATTTTCTCATCTCTTCTCTCCCTCCTCCTCGTCGTGCTTCTTGGACTACTCTCTCTCTTCTTCTCTTTCTTCTCCTCTTCTCTTCATCTCATCTCTAGCTCTCTCATTTGCGATTTCATTCCTGAAGAGTGTATTACATAGTTTCACAGAAATCTTACTGTTATTTTTATCGAGCATCTAGATAAATTAGAGAGACGAATCCTATTCCCCATAGTGTGATGGCTGAGTACTCTCTCGTAACATACTTCGATCCAAAACTCACTGGTTTAACAGAGTTATCCATCTTTTATATGTTATTGTCTTGTAATAGTAGTCTTTTTAATTTATAAATATTTTTTGAAAAGAATATGATGATGTTAAATGTTAGAAGGAAAGATATTAATGACCTCCATCCGCTCGGCTTGAGTCAGTAATACAACAGATATTATATTATGACGCAACTAATTATGTTTGTTCTTCTGAGCAATTCTTAGGGTACACGATCAACAATCAGGTGTTACGGTAAGATTCTCTGCTTAAGACAGTGATAAATCTCCAGTAAATCGCTTAGTGTAGAGGAGTTCACGTCTCGCGACCGTCAGGGAGAGGTCTGGTATGTGTTGTATTAGAGCTGTGGAGGTCTAGTGTATTCGCGCTGTTAACTCATGGTGGGTGATTGGTATTCACTGACTTTAACTCATGATAACTTTCTAAGGTATAGTATTAGTGACGTAGGAGTCTCATAATAAATATCTTCTCAACTCGGCAATATATTATTATAATTATGACTCTTTGTACAATTGACTCTAGTATAAAGCCTTAATAACGAATTCACAAGAGACTTGCGCGTGAACTATTGCCGATACGATTCCACAGTGCGCTCATACGTGAAACACCTAAAGAGATGCATATTGCTCTCGCTTAAATTAGCTCCTCTCTCTAGATAGGCTTTACTTGTCTCTCGTCATGGCACTTATTATCTTATGTTTTTGGTTTTACTGCTTTTAAACTCTATATGTATATTTAAATAGCTGAACTTCAAATCTCTACAACTCAACATATATTTGATATATTTTATCAAAAGCTACCGAAGAGATAAGAGATTCTAATGGTTTACACGCATAACATAATGCTTACTCAAAGCTCTCACGTAAATATTTCGATATATACTTACATACACATGTCTGTTAATATGATGTTGATCGCGGTTGTCTTATACTTAAGGCATGGGAGAAAGGCTTGAAGCGTCAGTTTGCTTTGTTCTGATATGATCTCGCTATTTAAATCAATCGACTCTCATCTTTAAATATGTATCTCCATTGTGTTTATACTGGGCTCTGTCTATAAACTGCATAATACTGATGTATATATGAGAACTATATGAGACATACATATGGATAAATACTGTAAGTGGTAGGATATTACTATCATGCTAGAACCCATATTTACCATTACCTTTACTACATGTTCTCAATATGCTTCACAAAGAATAACATAGCAAAGATTGTGCTGATACTGAAAAGGTTGTGTGCATAAGATATGGATGTAGATGAGCTTAGTTCGAAAGCCGAGGGCAATCAGACGGGTTCGAAGAAAAATTTAAGTAAGGTCCTTCCTGACTTCTCTTTGTGTCGTTCATTTGTCTCTCAATTGCTACTTTTTAATATAAATTCTCTTCGCTGTTGCCACTTTGTATAATGCAGTGTATACATCAAAATTGTAATGTTTTACTGCTTTTTAACTTCATAAACTTTCGTATGTCTATACTCAAATATTAAGCATAATGCACTGTAGCGCAGTCTAAGTCAGTCACAGACTCATTGAATAGATACAGTGGGTAGGTTGGACTAATTGTCGAACATGGTGTACTGCTCTACCTTCTAAAGGTATGCTTTTGTTTTACTTGCTCTTATAGCTGCTTTTAGACTCAGTGTCTTTTACTTTGTCTCTGTATCTCCATAAGCTAGTATATAACTTCACGATGTCTATGTGAGGAATCAAATGAAGGAGACCTGCAGAAGCTTGTTCTATTATTACAGATAGCCTTATTCTCTCTCTTCTATGATGAGTAGATGACTTATCATAGATCGTGCTCAATTCATTAAGACTCAAACTTAGATAATTAGTAACATATGTTTGTAGTTCTCTTTAGTGTTTTATTTTATAATCTTTTTTACATCTATTTATATTATTTTTTTTTTTATTTTATTTTTATTTATTTATTTTAATATTATATTTATTTATTTAATTTTTATATATTTATATATTATTATTATATTATTTATAATATACTTAGTAGATTATTTTATCTTATGCCTATTGTTTAATTTATTTATATAATTTTTAGATATATAATCTAACACTATCACATTACTACGTCACACATCAACTCATACATCTCTCTACACACACACAACACCACTCAACACACATACATCTAATATATTTTATATACGATATATTATATTATATATATATATCACTACATAACGTATTACATATTTTATATAAAATCTAAATTTATTTTTATTTTTTTAATTAATTATATATATATTCGTGTTGATATTTATACTATTTCACATTATAGTACCTATATTGATTTATTTATATTTAGTATGACTTATATCTATCAATATCAATAGCACACTACACACTACACATAATACTATACTATAAATACTATCTATTAAACGTACCTAACTTTTACACTATTTAAGTATATAATTTATTAAATACGTATTAGGTCTTCTAGGGAGTAACACGTATTACTAATCTAATTTAGCAATATATATCATTCATATAAGTTAAACATAAGTTTATCAAAAATCATAAATTTCAGGAACTAATACATATTCTTGTACATAGTTGTTTATGGTGGAATTGTTTTATTGAAATCATATAAGGGTTAATTACTTATTTTGTTCTTGAGATATTTAAATAACTATACAAGTTTATATAAATATAATTTACTTAAAATATTTTATATGAAATTTATTAAAACATATATATTATACGTTAACGCATTAATAAGCAATAAATCAGTATAAATCAGTTAATAGTGTCAGTCTCTATAGACCCTACATTACACCAAGCTATATGTAATACGTTTTATTTCTATATTGACTACTCATGCTTTTACATTACACTTTTAGTCATTGTCGATATAGGTAATAATATACATTTTCCTCTCTAAAATAATATAAATTCTTCTCTGCTAACATAACATGTATATTATTAAAATCATTCTACTGAGCTACCGGGGGCTTATTTTATAAATAAATATACATAATTAATTTCAACTTTAATATCATTTATATATTATTCGCTTCTCGATTATAAACCAAAAAAATATATTCTCAATAAGTTTTTAAATTTAATTCGTGTATATATTTACAGATTTATATTTTATTTAATTATTATATTCTATTGTACTATTATGGACAAATCTCTCAATCATAGAAGAATAATACATGTAAACCTTATAACCTACTAGCTCACTCTACTATACTGTATATAGTAATATACTGAATACTTGTACTATCTCTATGTGTATTAATAAATAATATAATATATATATATTTTATATATATATATATATATATATATTTAATTATTCTACTCTAGTTTTCAGATCATTTTCCTGATGATCTGAGTATGGTTTTCAGTGATATTTAAGGAGACTTTAGCATATCACATATTTACTTTTGTAGTACTTAAATAATCAGTGTGTGCTTTTTTTTTTTTACCGCCCCTGGCTCCAGAGAGGGTTCATAAGAAAGACCCTATAATCTCCAATAGTAGTTTCGCTATATCAATAAATATTATTCATAAAACTTAAAACCTTATTTTATAGATATAAAATTAGTTCTAGTGATATATATTTATATATACATAATGCTAAATAACTACGTTTTATGGTCACTAATAATTTATAGGATTAAGCCTTTTAGTGATATTATCACCATAGGTTATATGATTTAAGCTACTTATATATAGATACTATCAGTATAGTTCAAATAGTTAATTCCAGTTACTGATATACATAAAGAATCATTGTATTATATATATATATTATTATTATATTTTTATAAATATATTTATCAAATGATAAAATCATGTGTCTATGGTAGTACATCGGTGATTTAATAAGATCCTTTAAGCGGTGTTAAGAAGGTAAATGTATTTTTCACTTTACTTGTGTAATTGGTCTCGGTATATAAGTATATCCATATGTTTGATATGCTAGGGTTAATCTGAATCCTCGTAATGATCTCATATAAGGGAATCTCGAGTAATTTAGTGTTTATACGCGTTTCTCTTTTTGGAAAATTAATTACCTCTATATATATTAAGTTCTTATAGACCACTTGATATTGTAGACATAAATATTTATGTGTGTGTAAGGTTTTGTTCATTCTTCTCTTTTGTCATATCACGCAACTGTCATTTTTATAAATCAGTTATTTTAGCTAATTTATAAGCGATGATGTGCACAAGTTACTGATTATGTAATTAAAGTGTTTATTATATATTTTTACTTAAAGTAGTGTATAATTACATATTTATCTAATATTATAAATATTATAATACATTGAGGAATAATTATTAATTTCACTATAGAATATGATAATTTAATTAAATCACTAGATTATATTATAGTAGATTATACGTGAATAATGCTCTCATTAAACGCTAAAGATAGTCGATCACGCTCAAGTGCGACCGGTGTGCTCTAGGATATCAGCCGCATATATTATAATTAAACACTAAAACAATTTTTATTATATAATATACAAATTCTAGTACATACTATTGTATTGCTCAACCTATACTTTAAACAGCTAAATATCATGATACTATGATTATTATTAAATATTAGTGTATTTGGTTACTTTACCAGAAAGATATATATAATAAACACTCCTCTATATACCTGTACTTCTCAAATTTCAAAGTGTTACAAAATGAATAACTCAATAGTTTAATGGTACTGAAATAATAGTAAAAATTATATATAATTAAATTATTTCTCGACCATATAACTATACGTAAGCGTTATTATGATGATTATAAGTGATTACTTCATTTATAATTTACTCATAAATGCTCAGTAAATAACATATGTAGTTTTAGCTCTAGTAAACATGAGTTTAAATGCAAGATATAAAGCAGTAATATACTCAAATAGCATACTAAATATACCTGTTATAGGTGTATATATGGTAACATCACTTCTAATTGATACTTAGGTTTACTGCTTAAAGGTACTGTAATTTTTATATTATATATCTAGACTTCTTATATTTGTTTATTTAAGCTCAGTAATATATAAAATATACATAATTTGAGTATATATATGAGACTCTAGTGTGTAAATCATGAGTTAGCAGTAAAGCAGTAATAACTAAAATTAGTGCATATCTTATTCCCATTAGGTGTTAGTATAACACCTCATATTTGATTATTTATGAATATTTACTGCTTTTAAAGGTATGTCTTAGTTATATATTGTATATTTTAATATAAATTTTACGTACATAGTTATATGTATTAAGTAAATAATTAATAATGTTTTTTATAGGATCATCTCTGTGATTTTATTTTACTTTATACTACTTATAATACATTACTAATAATATATATTAATATATTATTTGTATATTTTATTATATATTTACTTAAAATAGTCACCCTCTCGGGTACCAACGCTCAGTGAGATGTGGCAGTGATGCAGGCGGTGCGCTCATGTTGTGTAGTAGTGCGCGCAGACTGTTGGTGGAGTGGAGTTCGCAAAATATAGTGATGGTGTTGGACTGAAAGGCTGCTCACTCTAGTAAGGTGTGAGATGAAGATAAAATAAATAGTATATAGGTCAGACTGTCTTAAGCTATGACATCATTGCTAACTAGAAGAGCTCTCGGACATGCGCGCTACAGTGTATATTAGATAGAAAAAGAAAAGGCTCTCTCGCCGAATCAGGCGGAGTTAGCAACCAGTCGGGGGCACCGGCTTGATTCTCGGGAGCGATATATCTGAAGCGAAGGCAGTTTTTTCCCCCATTTAGGCGGGGCTCGAGCCCTCGACGGAGCGCGCGGGAGAGGGGAAGGCGCTGACATCAATCCACCGGTTAGATTGCGCGCTGAGGGCGCGACACCCCCAGCTTACTGGAAACCTTTGGCGGGTGTCACGCTGAGCTGGCCGGGGGCGGGGTAGTTCCTTGTTACGTCTTAAAGCGAAGTTATCGAAGTAACGCTAATCGCGTCTCTGACTGTTTAAGCGTAACAGGGAATAGACGCGTGAGGGGAAATTCCGCGTGATAAGATCTGCTACTGGACGTCGTGTGGTTCTCTGGACGAACCGTGTCGACATGAATGAGTTAGAAGAGGGGTGAAGGCTATGGCCTGTTCTCTAGATATATGCTCGTAGGCTCTCGAGCCCCTAAATGAGGGCAAAAGACTTCTTAAATAATTCCCGAATGAAATAAAGTGAGAATAATTCAATATTTTCTAATCACCTTTTCTACGCTGATTCCAAAGTATGTTATATTTGAGTAACATCCTTCTATATAGTTTAGGTGGCATGCTTTCATTCTTAGGTTACTAGTGATGTTCAGCTTTTGACAGTTCTGACTCTATAAATTGAGATATAATAGCATACTAATAGGTGTTCTAAATAGATACATACTTGTAGTGATTTCCATTTTAAAGTCTCAGTAAAATCATTAATGCGTTAATGCTCGCAGATAAAAAATTCTGAGTTTTAAAGCAGGGGGGTCCCCTTCCAACAAAACTAGTGTGTTATTATAACACATAATATTTTACAGATCTTTGTTACTGCTCGTATATTAAATGGTTAATAACTCAATATATATTTTTTTTCCCCGCCGTTTTTAACATCACTCGGAGTTTTTGGAGAGGTGTGAAGTGCTTTACCGACTTAGTTTGACACTTTTAAGTGTATTAGCTCAATCTGAAAATTAAGATTTTTTTTATTATATAATTTGATAATTTTCAAATAAATTAATGTATAAATATAAAATATAAATATGTCCTATTATTAATATTACTATGAACACTCTGGTTTATATTTTTCTTTACATTACATGAATTCATTTTTTAAAAATTTAATATCAATTGAAAAAATATTAATTAAAGTAAAAAGAAAAAATAAAAGTTAATTGATCTGTAATGGAAGTTACAGTTATTAGGCACGTTTGTAATATAGGTCTCGGGCTAGGGTATAGAAACGTCTCTATATATGGAATATATATTGGCCTGCGGGCACTACGGCTCAGATAGTTGAGTATAGATAGCAGGTCAGTTGTAGATAGGTAGACTCGTGGTAGTGAGCAATATATGATATATAGGGGGCTAGGGGGTGACGGGTAGGTCGCTGTGTTTATACGATGGTACGCCGGCGGGTATTAGATGGTATGCTATATGGTGTTTTTCGTATCTTTGGAACTTTATTTGCGGAAGTGCGTGCATTGCTGCGACCCTGGATGTCTACAATTATATAATGATATTTAGGGAGACATCACTATTAGGTCTCTGTTCTTAATGATGTAGGGTAGATATTAAGGTATAGTAAAAAGGTTATGAAAATTGCTAACTTCATAGTAGGATAACATCCTATAGCTATAAACTTTATATAATATATACACTCAATCGTCAAGTTAGATCTTATGTAGGTAAGTGTATGTATTATAATAAGGTTACTTATATATGGTTGTTGTAGTGTATAAATAGTGTCTATGGGTGAGGTTAATTGTGTGTCATATATAAATGTGTCTCATAGTGATATGTGTGATTGTATAAGTATCATAGTTATATATATATGTATTATGTGTTGTTAATATAATATATGATATGACGATTAGTGTATGTAGTATTATATTATGTAAGTGTATCTATAGTATGTTAATTTGATGTATATGTATTAAGTTGAGACATAGTTAGTTGTTTATAAGTAGTTAGATTTATAAAGGGACTAATCTCTCCTGTATTAGGATAGCAATTATACTTATAGTCAACTTTGATAATATATATCAATCGATTCCTTCTATAATACTTTAATAACCTATGTAGGTATATAGGGTACACCACATTATTAGTGGTCAGTATTCTATAGGTTACAGGGTGAGGCTATGAATAAAGGCTATGAAGTATTAATACACTTATATAGTATTTATATTTTTATTATTTATATATTATTTATATATATGTATATATGTGACGTACTATAAAATTTAATATTAAAATATTATGGCCACTTATATATGTGGCACTCATTTTTGGATATACTAACTATGTGGTCATACTACTTTAGCACTCATTGGCATCTCACTAGTGACTACTCACTATGGCAACTCATTCTTAATATAACTCCATATTATAATAAACACTAAATGTGAATACATATTCACTATATATAGTAACTCACCTACTTACGGGTGATTAGTGGAACCATCAAAATATGTTATACTATGTAATCAATTCAATAATGTACTGAATCCTTATCAATATAAATATTACTCGAGTCTATCATATAGTGTGATGTTAACCATCTAATATATTAATATTTTAGGCACTAATCAAGATTGAACCGCCAATAATGAATGTATAAGTCATCAAAGTTTGTATAGTCTATAATCAAGATAAGTATAACCATATATAGGTGTCTATATCTCAAAATAAAAGCTATCAAGTGTCAAAAATTAGAGTGTTGGCCAATATAATTGACCCATTAGTAGAGACCAATAGGTACTATATTATTATGGTAGTGGTGTGTGTGTTTATATATTATTATATATATATGTATCGTGTATATTAGTTATTAATATGTTTAATGTAGAGTATGTATATATATAGTACCTTCACTATAAAAGTTATAATTGAATCTTTATAAAGCTGTTATATAGTTGATATTGTGTATAATTGTGTTATATAATATTATATAAGTTATTATTGTATAATAAGTTGTATTGTGATTAATTAGTTGTATAGTGTTTAAAATAGTAATAATACTCTGTGATTATACGTCTGAGTGTGATTGATGTAAATCTGTGACGTGTTGTATAATAGTATCTGATATTGGGTATTTATATATATATACTGTGAGTTGTAATGATAAATATGCTGTATATATTATATATATATATTATATATATATATATATATATTATTTATATATATATATATATATATACTTATATATTATATATATATATATATATTATATATATCCAACTTATTGAGTATGTATAATGTAATATCTGCGTTGTTATGTAATATATAAAAATCTGTGTGTTAGTGTGATGTGTAAGTTAATAATCTGTATATTGTATATTATTTTATTTATATTTTATTTAGTTTGTATATAATTATATATATATATAAATATTATTTATTATATATTCATATATTGATGTTGATTGTTGTTGTGATGTGTGTGTGATAGTATAGTGTAATATGTAAGTATGTCTATTGGTATTAAATAGTTTTAAAGTTGATCATAGTGGATATATTGATGTTGTATATAGTTATAGTGTACATAGTGTAATGTGTGTTATATAAGTGTATAGTTGTAGTGTTGATTTAGTTGTATGTGTGTCGTGTTGTGTGTAGTGATTATGTGATTGTATTAGTATATATATTATATATATATATATATATATATATTTTATATTGTTATATATATATCTTCTGTGTTTTCTGCTGAATTTTATTCTTCACTTTAAAGCTGCGTTGTGCTCATTTCGGCTGGTAGTGATTTGCGCGTGGTGGATGCAAATGTTTTTATGGAGTGACGTTCGCACATACACTCGTTCCTACCATTGGTTATAGAGGCGCTATGCGAACTCATGGTGTGATTGCTGAAGCGTGTGCTATCATCACTATGTTTGACCTTATATTAAAATGTAATTAACTCGAATAGCGGCCTCTATAATCATTATTTTATTGTACATTGAAATCGAAAGATTTACCGCTAGAGCACCGAGATCGATAGATCTCGAATAATATTTTATCCGTTTGTAAGATCACCACTAACACATTTCACGCTTGTTTAGACATCAAATATAGGTACTATAATCCCTTATCTAAAATATAGGTATGTAGGCCAATAAATTAGGTTGATGTGGACCTAATGTATAAATTTGATACTCAATGGGAAGATACCATATATAGTGTTATATATATAATAAGGTTTTGTTTTATAAATAAATAATATATGTATATAGGTGGATATACGTTACAACCTCGAGTTGTACTGTGATCGCTAAACCTGTTTTATTGAGCAACCCTTATATCTTCGAAGGGTTGTGGCAAAAATTAGGTGTAGTTTAGGCGTACGAAAATAAATATGGGTTTGCCAAAAATAATTTCTAGGTATTTGGCCAAATTGTGGACTCCATGGTGAATATAGACCAAAGGGTTATTTGCGTTCTGTGAAAATAAATATATTTAAGTGGATATGGGTATCAGTAAAAACTCGGTGTTTATTGTTATACTCAGCATAACTCAGTATTTTGCGCTCAACCCTTATATCTGTAATATGTGAGGTTATGTATTATATATAATGCAATAAAATTTTTTATATAGGTATAGTTGCCAAAAAAATTAGGGTTGCCAATAACTAATTTAAGTAGGTGCTACAAATATATATTATTCAGAATCAATTAGCGCAACTTAAGTTGAACATGGAAAAAGGTATTCTAAGTGTTCTAGAGCGCGATAGATACACATAGTGTCTCTCTAAAATTTTGAAGGATAATAGGTAGTGAAATAAACTTATCAGAGAGGTTTCTTGAACTCCGCTGTCTGATAACTTCATTTGGGAGGATCACGATAAAATACAAAGAGATGTTTTCATAAGTATAAAGAAAAGTGTAGAAGTCTATTCGGTTCTTATAGCGATTACTCGTATAAAATTTTGGGGCATTTAAACTACTATGAATTGAATGAGAGATTTGGCTTCGAGTCCTGTAGATCACGCGCGCAGAGATAAGTTATAATTAAAATGTAGACGATGTGTGAGTTTACGAGACAATGTCTAGAAAGCTACGATAAATATAAGTGTCTTCGCAGAGCAAAGTGAATTATAATGCCAATTACTAAAGATGCTACTAGCCTAGTTTTATAACTATATATCTCGATATAATTTGTGTGTTAACTCAACATAAAAGTTATTTAAGTGTGACTTATATATGTGATATAAAAGCTCATTAATTTTTTTATGAGTCTTAGTATTAGTAGATATTTGAGGCACAATTTGGGGTATCCTCCTCTTATATTATTAGATAAGATCACTAGGTTATGACTTTTTAGATGAAGTGTATTAATCAGCTCAGTGTAGCAATAACTGGCTTTGAGTATAGGTATAAAGATGCTATTGAGTGAAGTAGTGACTGAAGGAGTTAAGGTGATAATTAGTTTCTTTTAGAAGTACGATTTCTCATACGGGAAACATATAATACAAGTCTCAGTAATATAATTTTCATGCATTGTAATATTTACTCATGAGACCTCAAATATAATATAACTTTATAGATATGACACAGACAGGTAGACCAGGACACAATAAGAAAATTAGAAGTCGTATGTAATATTTGGATTATAATATAAAACATTTCTAATTACTATAGTAAGTTTGTTGTTAATTTTTTGTTAATATTATAGTTTCGCATGGAGTAGTTAGATTGTGAAGGTGAGGTGATCTACACTGTCAATCATTTTAAAGAAGGATTTTGAGATTAGATATATGTCAGCAGGTGTTTGTTCGGGTGCATACGGGCTGATGAGCCTTTTTCAGAAGACAGTTCGCAAATTGTTGCGGAGTTTTTAGTTAGTTATTAATATAAAGTATAATAAATTGATTCAAACGGCGCTCTCGTCTCGATAGCTACCGTTATCACAATGAAAATTATTCAAGCTAGTGATATTGATGGTTAGCACTGCTACTCCTTAGCATACTATTTAGCTTTCTTACTCCGGTAGCTATGTTAAGAGAGCAACGACTTCGCAGTATGTGATTAGCTATATTGGTTACTCGCCTATTGTCTTTTAAGGAAATTTGGCAGGCATGTAATGTTAGAGTGTTGTTCGCTAGCGCGCTTGCGCTGAATATCGACAGTGCGAGTGAGTGCGACATGTGTATAGTTTGTCACATAAATAATTACAGTGTAGACGGATAGCACTGGAGAAAAGTCTCGTAGGGAGCCCCATCGCTCGCCGCTTTCTCGACTAGATATATCTTTAGTCTCTCCTTCTATGTGTATGTGAGAGTGTGCACTCAGGATCGTTCTGGCCACGCAAAACTCTATTTATACGTAATCGGGTAGTCACCACCTTCTACCCTACGAGTGTGAGGCAGTCACACGTTTGTTGGAAGTGCAGAAGCAATGAAGAAATGTTAAGGGATGTTTAGTTGTCCGAATATAATCATGTGGGAGGACTCTTTAGATGTTTGCATGATTGTGTGTTCAGATCCATGTTGGAGTACAGCGACTCTACTGGACATTTAAATGGACACAAATTCGAATGCAACTATGTTGGCCTTGCTACGTTTTTAGCAATTCCCAGGCCCCAACTATTATTTATATAGAGAAACAAAAATAATGAAAGAAGATAGCTTTTTGCCAGTCAATCTCTATACAAGATAGGGGTAGCAGACGGAACACTTATCTCTCGCTAAAATTGGACATAATAAGAGAAGACGATGGCGATCATCCAGGCGTTGGTAGGTACTAATATATTCGCGATAGAGATTGTATCTACGATAGTTATTATTTATAGAGACAGATCTTAATTACATATTTTCTGATTAGAGTGCATTAATTAGATTAGGGCTAATATTCGCCGATTGTAGCATTTATGTGGTATCTTTATTAGATATTTAATAGAGTCTTTATACCGCAAATGATTATAAATATATTATATCAACAGAGCTTAGAAGAAAATGCTTGTACAAGTCTGTAAATAGCAACAGCAACTTATAGTCCGTAAATAAGATATATATAAATTGTGTTAATATTGTTCAGAGTGGGAAAGTAGGTAACGTGTTACTATATGCTCAGATCAAACACTCTTCGCATTATGTATTCACAGTTTCATTCTGGCTCCTCATTAAAGCTTATTAATCGAGAGCAACATCATAGGGTAAAATGGTTCGTGTGAATCGGGATTGGGTGATAGAAGGACTAGATCTACTAATATGATTGTATTGTTATAGATGTTGTTTTATTTTGGGGGGGGTATTCAAGACCCAACAAATTCGGAACTGTGTGAACAGGAATAATTATGGTGCTGAAAACATCATTCGCAGAAAAGAATCCTGTTAACGAGCCATCCGCACGTATGATGGCTCTAGTTATCTGTCAAGTTTGTTTCTAGAAGTGTAATAGCGCTTTAGGTCTTAGTGGGTGTAGAGTTGAGCGTGATAGCGTATATGTGTGCTACGGTGTGGGTGATAGGTTATGGGTTCGTTGATGCGTCTCTCTCTCAGGTGTATAAGGCTCTAGGTGCCTTCTGGTAGTTATGGTCTCTCAGGTGTGACGGTTCGTATAATTTGTTTGGATTACTGTATAGTAAGAAACTCTCAAATAGTAACAGATTTTTTTTTTGCTTTTTCACTCGATTTGAGAGTTATTATAGTCGCAGGAAATTTTTGTTGGAGAGAAAGGATCGAGAGAAAGAAGTTCATCGATAGGTGGAACTAAGTGATTGTTATGTGTTCCTACATTTCATTTTAGGTATTAAGATGAATGTAACTCGTGCTGATTGTTGTTGGCTTCGCAATTATGTGACTGGAAACATATTACCAGATGTGAACATAGTGTGTCGCAAGAAGAGTTTGAGATGAAATGAAATTAGCGAGATGATAGGAGGAATGAGTTTTTTCCCTCCCGCACATTGTTGTTTGATGGCTTTGGAAAGGGCGCCGAACATGTGAGCTTGGTAGAACTGTAAGGTCGAACCATAGATTATTCAGGGAGAGAAATGTGTGTGTGTGTTGTTGCGTGGAGAGGAGATGAATTGAATGAGAGGCGTGTGGGTAAGAAGTACATCGATGTTGCAAAGTTTTGCGTTTACTGAAGTCCTCCGCGACTCTTTGTCTCGGCAGTAAGCCAGGGTCGTCTTCGAGGTACGTAGAGAAGTGATGGAATAGGTCCTTCGTGGTGTAGCTCGAAAGGATAACTACGTAGTATGTCTAATGCGGTTATAAAGCGGAATTCTCAAGTTTCCTTTTGATGTCTGTCCAACGCGTATAATATGTGGTGCCAGAAATAGAGAGTCTTACGTCGTCTGGTAGAGGGGAGGGTGGGATATGGGTGGAAAGGTTACAAGAAGAATGGGTAAATTAGAGAGTTATGCGAGAAATACTAAAGATTCTGCTTGCGGACAGATAATGAATCATTGGGATAGTACGCTTTTAGTGAGCGCTGAGATGGAAATGGATGTCAATAATGTGATATAAGAGAGAAGTGTGAGTAGATAAAGTGACACATTCAAAGCATAAGTCTAGTTGGTATTTATCAATAATATGTTAGTGGTGGTGAATGGAAATGCGTGGAGAGATTGGCATGGTGGTTAGTAGTTTGCGTGTAATCTCCTGAATAGGTTCTCGTGCCACGTACCATTCCGCGTACCATACCGGTATTTTTTTGGGTAGGATATTTCGTGTATATAGGACAAGGAGGAGCTAATGGGTAGAGTGAAGAATGGTAAATCTGCAGTCATAGATGAAATTACTGGTTGAGAATAGGATGCAAGAACGAGCGAGACTCCAGAGTCGATTTTTGATTGGATTCTGGGAATTGTTGTAATGGATATGGCGTTTTATGGATGTTTAATATTCGGAGGGATTGGCAGGAGGAGCAGTGAATAGTTTACGTTTAATATATTACGATAAGCGGAGAGATTATCTAGTGGATATACTGTGAAAGATATCTCTGTAAGTGGAAATTGTGGAGATTATGTGGGTGTTAGAGAAGGTGTGAGAGATCTGATTTTGTATTGCTAGGTATATTTGGTTTGAAAGGAAGTGGTCTGTCAAGATAGCAGAAAATTTGTTTTTGGTGAAGAGAGAACCTCATTGATTGAGGGAATAGCAGGAGCCACAACGGAGTAGGTTGCGTTTAGGTGATAGTGTGGTATTGAGAGCAAGTATGGTGATGAGAAAGTCTCTCTAAAATCATTTGTGAAAATAATGCATGACGTGTAAATATGAATGGTCAAGAGATAGTTCGTATAAATTTGTCATTTAGGGTTTCATGAGATCGTTGCAACAGTGTAGCTATGGGAGTAGGGGTTAATAGTGTGTGGAAAGTCACTCATATTGGACGACTAGGCTATTACTGCGTACTTATGCGGTGTATTATAGATAGTAGTGATAATAGAGTGTATTGTTAGATGTTATTAAAGCAATGTTGATATTAAAACCATGTTTTTATGAAATAAAACAGGTTAAAGCTCAAGAGCTTCTGACGTTTTTGATTCAAAGAATAAAAAATTAATCTGATTGTTTTATTTGGAGCGCTTTATCTGTGTATCGCTGAGGTGGTGAAATTTTTATAGCCACATTTTCTTTTTTCCCAGCTTTGAGCGAAGAGCTTCATGTTCTTCATAAAGTTTTTGCCCAAAATATTTTATTAAGCACTCATAAAACAACAATTTGATATTAAATCCAATAGTAGGAGACATTTAATATGCGCTTGATCAATATATTCTCGATCTCGCAAAAACTGTTTTAAGATAGCTATTATTTTTTACTAAACGGATGAATGTAGAGGTATTAAGGGTTTTATGTGTTATTATGATGTCTACCTGTTGAGATTGTTCTCAATTTGTTTTATGTTAATATGGGTTATATAAAAGTAATTTGAAATATATTGAGTAGGTGGCAGTTAGTAAGTTGGTGTTATTAGAATTGATGCGTCAGAGTAATAAATTGGATAGTGATATAGGAGTGTTATGCTCCATACCTATTTTATTATATTGCGGTAATTATTGGATTTGTGATTTATGTGTGTAGTTATGATTCCTGTAATGTATAGAAGTATTGGGATATTGGTGATTGGAGAGATTTGTGCGATAGGGTTATGTAAAAGGAGGGGTTTTGAAAGTATCGTAGTATATAATAGATTAAGGTTATATATAATTAGGTTGTGAAGTTAGAGGCCAGTTCCTCTACAGGTGTGAATAACTATAATGTTTAGATTTAGTTGAGCAGACTATATGGACAAGTGTTATCTGATGTAGTTTAAATATTAATTTATAGAGGTATTATAGTCTGATGAAGTAAAATGTGGAACGTAGATGATGCAAGTGTTGTAGGATAGTTTGGGAATGGCTATGGAAGAGTGGCTTGGTGCCTGATTAAATCTTGTATGAATGTATAATTAGGACTCTTAAGTGAATCTTGTAGTTAGTGCTAGTGATAGTGATCTGTGTGCTTTGAGATGGGTCTGCTTTATGTTGTTACTGTTGTAATTGTTATAGTAGTTGGGTTATATGCGTTTCTGGTGATCAAGTCTCCGTCGATCGTGTAACGTATGCGCGCGCAACTCTGCTGTTCTCGCAAGTAGACATCTTTAGTGCGTGATGTTTGTTGCAGAACTTTTGCTAAAATCGCAGAGACTATCGATTCGTCTATACTTTAAATAGTTTACGCAGCTCTTGGAGATCGCTGGCTCGCTCAAAAGTGTAAAAAGGCTTGTAAACGCGGAGGACTCCTCGGAGAATATAATGATACCGTTTCTGTTAGAAAAGAGATTGCAAACAATTCTCATCTACTGTGGAGGACGTATGCAATGACTAGTACCTCGAGCATTTTTTTTTGTTGAATGCTTGTAGTTTGCAATATAGATGTGCAAGCTTCCGACATTGGTTCTCGTTCTGCTCTCGGGTACATCTCTCTCATCTCTGCTGGCTCATACTCGATACGCATGAATAGCTTCGTGATACTCGTTCTGCTCAACATCTCTTGCTCTGCGCTAGTGCATGCATACATGTCGATGCTGGTCCTCGTACGGCTCACGAATAAAGGCTGTCACTAATAGTGCTTGAGGCTGGTGGTGGTTGTTGCGTGAGGGGTAGTGGGTGTTTGAGGCTACACTTTGGCCAAGGGCATTGTAACTCTTACACTGTAAACTTCGCGCTTCTACAAGTGGAGCGTTTACGACACTCGCGGTCTCCTGTTGAACATGTTCAATAGGGTGGATTTTTTGACTTTTGACGAGTAACATTACCCTTTTATTGAGATACTCTTCATCGTAAACTTCAGGGACACTCTTGGGATTTTCATGTTGTTTACCATTCTTGCTCATATCTTCTTTCTGGAATTTTTCGTAAATAAAAGTTTCTGTAGTCTTGATTGCTTAGTCGGCAATTTACCCCACTTTCTTGAGATTTGAAATTTTCTTTCAACTTGTAGTTAAGAAGACTACTCTGTGAGTAAGTGAGTAGGGAGTAAGTAAGTAAGTGTGAGTATCTTAATAAGGCAGGGAAGCCTTTATATACAATTTTCTTTGCACTTATGTTAAAATTTTTCTTACATAAATATTGACATAAATACAGACGTAAATACAACTTTTTAATTTTTACAAATAATTATATTTTTAAGTTATAATTTAGGATACTACATTACTTCCCATGCCAAGAGCGGATTGGTAAAGTGTATTATAATAGATACATAATATAAAATAAATAATAATCATTCAAATGTATGCATATTTGGGTGCATTCGAAAATGCACACAAACATACAAAACATTTCAATGAGGTAAAAAATATTAATATAAAAGAAAAAAGAAATATATACCTAAAATGAAAAGTACATTCAAATATAACATTATCTGATTATATCAGTAGATATAAGCATACATACAAACATTTGAATGCATGGGAAGAAATTTCTAATGGGATGATAGGTTGCCTTGTATGACGATGAGTCTTGGAACTTTGACATTGGTGACAAGATTGAGTCCATACACGAATATCTTTATCCATATTGGGCCAAAAATAGCGCGTCTTCACTAATCGAAGAGAAGCTTTGACACCTGGATGAGACATACTATGGAGATCTTGAAAAACTTGTTCACGATTTTTCTTAGGAAGAAATGGACGAGGATGAGGAGTAGTAGTTTCGCACCAAATTTGAAGATTGACAAGGTGAAGAGGTGACGACCAGGTGGATTTAGAAGGACGAATGATACCAGCTTTTAAGAGAGTATTAAATTC
>JABUQX010016165.1:0-20000 GCA_015478945.1 Trachelipus rathkii | reverse complement strand
TATATATATATATATATATATATATATATATATATATATATATATATATATATGATATATATATAGTATATATATAATATAATAGATATATAATATATAATATATATATACCTAAATATTAATATAATATATATATACCATATTAATATATACTTTACCTTAGTACTATATATATACCTATATATATATATATAATAATATATATATATTATATTATAATCTATATTTATTATAGTTACATATATATATATATACTGTATATATCTATTATAATACTACTATATATATATATATATATCATATATATATACATATACTATATACGATATATATTAAATATATATATACTCTATATATATATATTATATATAATAACTATATATATATATACATATACTATATATTAATATATATATTATATAATAATATACTATATAATATATATATATTACTTACATACTATATATATACTATATATATATTATAAATTAAAAAAAGTTATGAATCTTTAACTGGAAAAATAGTACACTTACCTAATTTAGTATTGACGAAGTTCTAATATGAGTCAAGGTGCTTACTTGAAATCCGCTTCTCTCTCTTACACCCTCTCTTCGAGACAGACGCCATTACACAGAAGCTTCGTTTCCGTCATGCGAAATGCGATTCTCCGACCTTAAAAATAAATTCTTTTAATTTTAATTCTTTATGGGGGGAACAAAAAACTTAAATTTCAATTCATAATATGGAACTGAATGTGGATGATGCAAGACAATTTCCACTTTTTTTTTAACTACTATAATAATATATACTATATTATATATATATATATAATTAGTACTACCATATATAAACTATATAAATTAATATAATATTATATAATATGATATATGATATATATAATAATGATATATACGTATATATTATATACTCTATATATAATATATATTATAATATTAATAATATATATTTCCAACAATATTTCTTGGTGGAATTCAAGGTCAATGAAATAAATGAGTTCGGAATGTTCTTATTAAATTTATTTTTATAACTCCCCCTATAGGATTAAAGGTTAATCTAGAAATAAAATAAAATTACAAAAAGAGAATTAATCGAAAAATTAGGCGGGCACATAAGTATTGCAGGAGAAAGCATTAAGCACTACACATGAATATACATTAAACCTCCCCATATATACTATATATATATATATATATATATCATATATTAACTATATTATAGTATATATATATTAATATATTATATAGTTATATATATAATATATATATTTATATATTACTATATATATATATATACTATATATATAATACTATATATATAATATAATATACTATATATATATATACTTATATCATATATTATATATATATACTATATATAGTATCTATATATTATATATATATATAATGATATATAATATTATATACTATAAATATGCAAACCATAAGTACCACATCTTTTATTATATGTATATTATGTATATATATTTATGTAATATGTATATTATGTATATTATGTATATGTATATTATGGTATATTTATTTATATATATGATATACTATATATATAATATTAATATATTTTATAATAAGTAATATATATATTACTATATATATATATGAAACTAATAAGTATATATTATATGATATAGGTAACTATTCATAATAATATAAACAGTTTTAGTGATAATATAATAGTAGTATAATATATATAATTATATATATAAATAAATTATTATTATATTATAATAATATGAAATATATATATTATATATATATATATAACTATATATATATTATTCCTACTATATACTATATATATACTATATATAATATACTATATATATCTTATCATAGATACTATATATCAATATATTATACTATATATATATTCCTACTATATATAAATTATTATATATACAATCTATTTACTATATATATATACACCATATAATAATATATATGATATACTATAGTATATATATATATACTACTATATACTATACTATATCATTCATAGCTAATACTATATATATACTACATTATATATAATATATAGTTTATACATATATATTATATATTACACTATATATATATTAGTATAATATTCATATATATATATACTATTTATATCATATTATATATATATATATATATTACTATTAATATATATTATTAATATATATACTATAATATACTAATATATATATATTATACATAGTATTATATATTTTGGGACATAATATATATATTATTATATGTGTGATGAATACTATATATAATATAATATTATATAGATATATTAATATATATAATATATACATATATATATATATAATTATCATATATCATATAAATATATATATATATATGAATATATAATATTATCTAATATATACTATATATATATATATATAATATAATATATTTATATATATAGTATATATATATATATATATATATATAATATATATATAATATATATCATACTATAATAATTATATATATATATATAATAGATATATATAGTATATTTATATATATACTATAATATATAATTTACTATATACATATTAATATATATATATATATATATACTATATCTATAAATATATATATATATATATATATATATATATTACACGAATAGGTGGACGAGGAGGAATTAATGTGATACTATCAGATGTTATCATAAAATTTTTCTTGCTTCGTCTTACAGATTTTTTAATAAAATTTTGATATGGAGTTTTAAACGTCTTTTCTAAGTCTTTTTCGATAAGTTAAGATTATTATTATTATTATTATTATTATTATTATTATTATTATTATTATTATATATTATATTATTATTACTTATTATTATTATTATTAATTATTATTTATTATTATTATTGATATTATTATTATTATTATTATTATTATTATTCTTATTAGGACAAATTTATAAGAGGATGACTTCGTTTATAGGGGGAAAAATTTTCGATAGGAAAAACAACGAATTTCGAGTATTTTCTTATTGTAGGCAATTTCTATTATTAGCGTTATTTGCATATATCTATGAATTTAAATATTTATGAGGTAAAATTTTTATAAAATTATAAAATATTTCTAGTAATTATGACAATTTTAAGAAAAATTAATAGATTATTTATTATTATTATTATTTTTATTATTATTATTATTATTATCATTATTATTATTAAAATTATTATTATTATATATTTTATTATATATTATTATTATTATTATTATGTATTATTAATTATTATTTAACTTTAGCTATGATTTGATTTTTTTAAGTTCTTTTGATTTTTATTCTTCTTTTATTCTTTCAACAGCAAAGGAAATTTCATGGGTAGTTATTTTTAATTTAAAAAAAAAAACTCTCAACACGGACCGCTTAGCGGGGGGGGGGAAGTTTTTTGGGTTTTGATATGATATTGGGGGGCCGAAGGCCCCACACCGGATCAAAAAATAAAATATATTAAAAAATATTCAAATATCAAAGTGTGTATCTGATGCAATCTCTACAAATTTTACGTATACATTGATCAAATTTAAACTGAAATAAATTGCCTGAGCTTACTCATTTTTATAAGACTATAGGTGGGAAGCACAAAAAAACTATTATCAAGTCTTTTATTTTTTGTTAATTATTAATTAAATATTATATTGAAAATCCAGCATTTCTAATGCGTTTACCCTAAAATCATAGAAATTATTTTACATTTTTCATTGATCTTCGTTCTTGGAGTCAACCTCTTATAAATAGCCTATTATTATTATTATTATTATTATTATTATTATTATTATTATTATTATTATTATTATTATTATTATTATTATTATTATTATTATTATTATTATTATTATTATTATTATTATTATTATTGTTTTTTTTAAATTATTATAATTAATTATTAAAATTAAGAAAATTATTCGTTTTATTATTATGTATTGTTATTATTATTATTATTATTATTATTATTATTATTATTTTTATTATTATTATTATTAGTAGTAGTAGTAGTAGTAGTAGTAGTAGTAGTAGTAGTAGATATTTCCATTTAATTTAGTAGTATATTCTATGATGATGCTCTTGGAAAAGTAAACTTTCGACATTTTGACGTGAAATATTATTGTTGAAGTTCTTTGTTGAGCTTATGAAGTGGAAGATAGATGGTTATTGCTATGAGGAAGTAATGTAATTACTAAGTTAATGAAATACTGATAAAATGAATGTGGGAATGAAAGTTAAAAAAAAAAAAATTTAGAGTTTATGTTTTGGAATGGATTTTGCAAATTATCTTTTTGTTTATAAATTGACTTAATTTTTGTTATAATATGTAAGTACACTGAAGTAAATAGAGCTTAAAGTTTGAGTGCTTAATTTAAAAGTATTTTAAAAAAAAAAAAAAAAAATTATGTACTAAATAATAAAAAGTTAAATGAAAAAAAAAGAAATGGATAATAAGAATGAATTTATTATAGGAAAAATCTTTCAATTATTGAAAATCTAATTATTGAATTATGTTATTTGTATGTTGTATATTTGTAGAAAGGAAGGGAGAGAGATTTTAGCAAAAATAAAGCTGTTTAGGATGTCTACTTAATATATTATATATATAGTATAATATATATATATATATATATATATATATATATATATATATATATATATATATATATATTATCATCAGATATATATATATATATATATATATATAATATATATATACTTATACTATATATATTCACTATATATATATACTATAGTATACTATATACATATATATATATATATTATATTTATATAATGATATATATATATATATATATATATATATATATATATATAATTATATAGTATATATAATAGTATATATATATAATTATATAATATATATAGTATATTATTATATATATCATAATATATATATACTATATCAATAACAATCTTGTCGCCAGTAAGATCTTCAATTTTACTGTTGACCGTTCAAAACTAATAGTTCTAGAAATGGACATATGCCTCCAATGTGCAATCTTGCAGATTATTAGTAGTGAAGGAGAAAGACTTTAGATGTGAAGTCAGAACTTATAAAAGCAGTATAGGCCTGTTTAATTTGAGCGACGCTAAAGAGTAGATTTCTAAACATCTATAACTTTTACCTTATATATATAAGATAGCGATGTAGTAAACTTTCCGTAAGGAAACGCTCTAATGGTGTTCTCCGTCCCAAAAAAACTCCATCCCCGATTTTACTCTTAAGTTCTTGCCCACACCACTTCATGATCGGTAAACTATTCGCACTGTGGCGTGGACAATCAAAAGGAGAGTTTGACGCAAATTCTTCTATACTTGGGATCATCCTTCTGTTGTATAAAATAGCCTCACGCTATCTGTGTATTAATTCACTCATAGGCTCTTTTTGAAAGCTTGGGAGTCTATTGTTATTACCTTAATAAATCTCAGATCTCAATAACCTCTCTCCAATCACTTTCTGTCCCATAGAACTATTTTATCACTCTTTACTATGATTATTAACAAAGGTGAGCTGTTCTTTCTGAAACTCTTAATAATATTTTTCGGGCTATTACTTTCTTTTTGTAAAAAAAAAAATAAAACTTAAAAACATTTTAAAAGACCTGTCATATTTCTCTCTGTCTCTGTCTCTCTCTCTGTCTCTGTCTCTGTCCTCTGTCTCTCTCCTCTCTCTCTACTTCCTTCTCTCTCTCTCTCTCCTCTCTCCTCCTCTCTCTCTCTCTCTCTCTCCTCTCTCTCTCTCTCTCTCTTCTCCTGTCTCTCTGTCTTCGTTTCTCTCTCTCTCTGTCGTCTCTGTCTGTGGTCCTCATCTGTCTGTCTCTCTGCTGTCTCTCCTTGTCTCTGTCTCTAGTCTTCTGTCTCTGTCCTGTCTCTCGTCTCTGTCTCTGGCTCTCTGTCTCTGTCTCTGTCTTTGTCTCTCTCTCGTGCTCTCTCTCATCTCTCTCCTCTCTCTCTCTCTCTCTCTCTCTCTCTCTCTCTCTCTCTCCTCTCTCTCTCTCTCTCTCTCTCTCTCTCTCTCTCTCTCTCTCTCTCTCTATATATATATATATAATATATAATATATATATATATATTATAGACTATATAGTTATACTAATATATATATAGTATATAATATATATAAATATATATATAATATGCAGCATAAGATGAATATCTCAGAAAATCTAATAGATTTTGAATAGTTGAAGTTCGTAATAAATGAGTAAAAGTTGAAGAGGACATGTCTCCTACTATGGAAACTAAAGGAAGTGAATAAATCCCTTTGAAAGTATTAACTTGGTCCATCGGCGAGGGGATTATCTTCTATTCATACTTTAAAGCCTTTTAAACATGATTTCAAATTCACTTTATATGAAAGGTTGTTTCGCTCTTAGAGGAAGATGCGGGGAGAGGGGGGGGGGAAGATAGAGGGTGCTATATAGAGAGAGAAAGAGAGAGATTTTACTTTATATATATATATATATATATATATATATATATATATATATATATATTATATATATATATATATATATATAATACTATTATATATTTAAAGAAAATATATATAGTTATATTTATTGATATATATATATATATATATATATATATATATATATTATATATATTACTATAAAAATAATATATATATATACTATATATATATATGATACTATATATCTATATTATACTATATAGTATTCCTATATAATATATATATATATACTATATATATAAGATATTATATATATATAGTAGTATATAAAATAGTATAGAATAGATAATTAATTAATATTTTTTTATAAAAAAAATAATTTTATTTCCTTAGATATATCATATATATACTATATATATATATATATATACTATTATATATAATAAATAGTATATATATATATATACTATAATATATTTATATATTATATATATATATATAGATATATATAGATATATATAATATACTATATACTATAATATATATATATACTTATTATATAAATAACTATCTACTATATATTATATATATATAATACATATTATATATATATATATATATATATATATAGTATAATATATATATATAATTAGATCTATATATATATTATATACTATATATATATATATATAAGAGACGAGAGAGAGAGAGAGACGAGAGATAGATAGATAGATTAGATAGATATGTATACTAAGTCAAACATGTTTGCAGTAAAGTGAATATTTCATTTGGAGAAACCTGTGTAATGTCGTTTCATTTAATTACCCCTTTACTGAGCAGAAAATTAAAGAGACATATCTCTTCTACGTTCATATCATATGAAGAAGGGAAATTACGCCGTGTCAGAAAGGAGTCAAATCTAATCATTTCAGATTGAATGTTGTAAGTCTTTAAGTATATACAATGTCAAATTAGAGTTAAGATCTGCTAAATCAACTAATTTTTTAGGTTATTTTTTAATTGGAAAAATCATAATAAATAATTGAAGAACTGATCAATGATTATATTATCTATTGCTTTTTAACTGAAACAAATAATAATTGAAGAATTAATAACTATTATATAAATAATTATAGGGTATATATAATTACTATTGTGGACCTACTAATTAGGTAAAAAACGAAAGGAAGATCGAAAAAATTATATAAAATCTTTACTAAACCAATGAAGGTTTGATATTTGATAAAGGAATATCACCAATATTCAACTCAAACTTAGATGCGAAAATTAATCATACTTTTTAATTAAAGTTCTACAGGACTTCCAAGAACCCAAAAAAACCTACGTGAAACACAGTTCAGGGGAACAGTATTGAATTAGTTAATTAATATCATTACACTAGGTGTTTTAACAACAATAGTTATAAATTATGATGAGGTTTTGGAACTCCTAATCCTATATGCAGGGGAGAGTTTTTGATAACTGTAATGAAACTATTTTGCACAAGAATTTAATATTAAAACAATTGTTGTATGATTGATACTGTACTAAAAATAATTTGTATTAACTTATACATTAATTTAAATTACACAATCAATGTATGTACTTGAAATATCTGATTTTTTTACTTTAAAATATGACTTACTGGGCAATTATTTGTCATGTTAATTATTAAAACACCCTAATTACTAATTCTTTGTTTTCTAAACTCTCCGAACTAACAGTGAATTTTTTAATATGTAACTGAATGAGAAAAAATAAATCATACAAACAAACGTTAAACTCATTTTGAAAAATTTATCGTTTATATTAGTATACACGTAAGATACATTTGGGAATTTTTTTCTGCTTTGGTTGCCCCTATAATACTGTGTAATTTTCTAACGTCCGGACTTTGGAAACTTTTGCAAGTTTTTTTTTTATCGCAATGTTTCGCCAAAAGATATTTCTGTTACTCACCAGGGGCATCTCGGGGAAAACAGTGTTGCAAACAGAAAAACAAAACATCTCGGAGACGTTATTTTATATTCAAACTAAAAACAAAAGCAACCATCCTATTCCTCTTGTAGTCAAGATCATGACAAGACATCTATGGGAAAGGTCGCATTTTCTTTCGAGTCCTTGACACAATAACAGGAATGTCATGAAAAGAAGCAAGAAAAGCATGTTGAGCTCGCTACAACACTTTGAAAAGATGTCATATCTCTGCCAAGTAAGTCTCAAGCAGATATCGGAACTGGGACAAATGTAAACATTTATCCTAACAAATGCATGATGTTGTACTTCTCTACCTAACCACTACAAACAAACGAATCCGATATACGACATAAGTGAATTTCCCTTCATTATCAAATTAGACTATAACTCATTGTTTCTAGTTTGAGGGCTTCATAACTATTACTATATATTACGAGTTACAAATAAATCAAGATCAGAACATTAAAATTACTTTTAATAGATTCTATTAAATACATTTAAGATTGTCGGGGCAGCGCGAGATAATGGATGGAGCTGGTCTCTCTTTTACACTATTTCCCGTCTTACTCAAGCGGTTAAATAAATACATTAAGTTAAAATGCCTTTGATTAGCGGCTCTACCCAGTGAGTTGGTGAGTTCGGCATTCTATTTAAAAAAGTTAAAAAAATAAATAAAAAAATAAAACAATAAAAACTTGGCATTCGCAGATTGGCCTGTCCTTTAGCTGCAGTTGCATATGTACCGAAAACTAATTTTGTTTTGGTGCATACTGAAATAGATATAAAATCTCGGTCAATAAGATGTATAACTTTACGTACATTTGCACCAAACACATCCATTTCAATTTTGGCACACCCCCTGTTGTAGTTTTAATGACGAAATATGCCAGAGCTTCATTATATTTTCTGGTAATATTTCTAGGAAACAGATACTAATAGTCTTAACAAGAACTGCCTATTATACTTTTCTATTTCGTTTAAGTAAATTAATAGATACTTTTAAGTAAATTAATAGATACTTTGTGGCGAGATTGACATAGTCGGATTAATAGACTTGCAAAAAAAGCAAAGCAAACTATGACGCCCTAAAAAGTTTCGAATTTTCAAGAAGAGATTGAAGAGCAGAAGGAGCACAACGAAATCTTGAATGGAACTCTACATTTGTTTTTACAAAATAAGGTAGACGATTTAGTCCAGGAAAGTTGTAATGGCAAACTTTTATTGTCTTTTCTAAAATTAAAAAAGTTTGATAAAGCACTAAATACTGCAAAAAGTATCCTTCTAAAGAACTAGATAAGAAGAAGGAACAATCCCGAGGAGTGCTCGGAATCGATTGTGGACCCGTTATCCTGATAATTTAAAATTGTGAATTGATTTTCCGTAAAAGAAGAAGCAGGTTACCTCACTAGTATATGACTGAGACACGAGTCAATTTTGGATGAACAGTTAAATTTATTCTGTAATAATAATGTGAAAAGGAATTGATGACCAAGTTAGAGTTGACTACTAAAAATTGGATACGTGATTAGGTATCTAGTTAATTAATGAACCAGAGTGTAAGTTATTCCCTGTTTTTGTGATTTACTATTTAAGAGTGTTCTCTTAAATCTCGAAATTCTAAATATTATTTGATATGACTCAAAGAGAAAGTGAGTTAACTTTTAATAATTATTGACATTGCGTAAAACTTGAAATTATAACTAATTCTAGAAGTAAGAATGAATTTCGGTTAGAATGAATTAAATAAAGATTTAATAGATAAAAAGTTTAAAAATTGTAGATTATTTTAAAGGAAAAAAGAAGGGAAAAAAAAGGGTAGGAATAAATATAAATTGATAGATGCTAGGTTTCAAACCCTTTTTACTTATCATTTAACCTTTTCTTATTGTTTGTTGACATTGCGTGGAAACTTGAAAATCTAATAAACTTATTTTCTGTAGGTCTGTAGATTTTAGAATGATTAAATAAAGACTTTTTAATAGATAAATTAAAGTTTTAGACGGGTATTTTTAAAGAAAAAAGAAGGGGGTGGAAAAAAAAAAAATAAAAAAGGTGTAGCGAATAAAGCTACTAAATTGAATAGATTGTGGGTTTATAGCCTTTTATATTCATCGTTTTAACCTTTTCTTATTAGTTATTGTGCGGTCTGATTTGGTGAAGCGGAACGGTCCGACCGGTGGGGTCGGCGCCCTTAGTGTTGGGAAGCTGCCGTAGGGGGGAGTTCCCCACAAAGCGTGCAACGCCTGAGTGTGTTAATATATATGATAAGAAGGAAAAAGAATGGGTGGAGGAAGAGAAAGGTAGATTAGGGTGGATGTATGAACGTGAAGGGGTAAACTGAGATTTAGAGGGAGGAAGTGGGTTAATGTTTGGAAGAAAAAAGGTTGGATGTGCTACGGATTGGAGTGGACAGAACTCAAGCTGAATGGAAAGACGGGAGATGGAGCTTTTGGAAAAATCAAGGGTCATGATACAGGAGTGACACGTTGAACGCGATGAGAGTTGAGGGCGAGGGAAGGCGAACTGGCTGGGTAATAGTTATGAGGAAGTAGGTGTGGTGTAGCAGGTAAGAGGTTGTTTGCAGCCAGTGTGGCGCGTCTTCGAGGATTATATGTTGGGTAATAAAGTGAATTTGGGGGGGTCTATAATGTGGGTTTTTATATGCGCCATATGGCACCAGTGAATGGGCAGCAGAGGGAGGAGGATGAGAGAAAATTTTGGAGTGAGATTAGAATGAGTGATTCGGAAAGTTTCGCGGGGAAAATATAAAATTGTATCTATTGGGAGATTTGAACTGCAGGGAGTTGGGAAGGGAGGGGGTGGAAGGAATCATGGACCATTTGAGCGGTAGGGAGAGAGGAATGTTAATGGAGAAAAAGCTGTTAGAGTTGTGCCCGAGTGTTGAAAGAAGAGCATGATAGTGGTGGAATAGACTTGGTTCAAAAAACAGTGAAATCATAAGTAACAATGGAAGAGTGAGATAACGGGGGGGAGGGCGAGGTTACTGGATTATGTGTGTGTGTAGAAATGGGAAGGATAGAGGCAGATTCACTAGATGTATAAGGTATTTAGAGGGCGGGGATGGGGATAATCGGATCACTATTTGGTGCGTTGCTAGGATAAGGGTGCGTGGGGAGAGGTGACGAGCGTAGGGAAAGGAGAGAAAAAGAGGAGAGTAGGAAGGATAAAGGTGGAAAAATTGGATAAGACAGTGGTGTAAGAAGAGTTTAGGAGAGGTATGGAGGACAGGCGGAAGAAAGAGTGAGAGGGACGGGAATTGGGGAGGTGGAAGGGGAGTGGATGCAATTTTAAAAGCAGTATGTGAAGAGGCTAGAAGGGTATGTGAAGTAAAAAGGGTGGGTGCAAGCAGAAGGAAAAGGGAGTGAATGTGGAGTCGAGGAGGTGGAAGGACAAATGGTGCGTGAAAAGGAAAAAGGAGCCTTATGTGAATATCGGTTGGGAAGTAGGAGAGCAGGAAAAAGCGGCAGGAATATAGAAGGGTCAGAGTTTGGAAGCAAAGAGGGCGGTGGAGAGAGCGAAGAGAAGAGCAAAAGATTGAATGGTGTAGAAAGTGACGGAAAATTCTGAATCGGGGAGCAAGATCGTTCTGGAAAGAAGTAAATAAAAAAAGAAGAATAAAGGGGGTTGGGAGAGAGTATTAAGGAGGAGATGGGGAAGTGCGATAGGAAGGATGAGGATTAGGGTGAAGGAAGGTGGGGGAAGCTTATTTTAGTGGATTTAGTGAATGAAGTGCCGTCGTGTTGGGAGGGAGGAGATTTGCAAGAGGTCGAGCGAGTGGCTGTTAATTGTAGGGGAGGTAGGGGAGGATTGAAATTA
Organism: Trachelipus rathkii; assembly: GCA_015478945.1. NCBI lineage: Eukaryota > Metazoa > Arthropoda > Malacostraca > Isopoda > Trachelipodidae > Trachelipus > Trachelipus rathkii. The sequence goes on along the minus strand of JABUQX010016165.1, from coordinate 7,708 downwards.
CAAATGGAGGAATATTAGGCCTTTGAATAAAGGAAAAAAGGAAGTCCGCAGGTCTGGATGGTGTGAGAATGAAATGTTGCAGGAAAGGAGGCTATTAGGGGTGGAGGAAATCGGCTGTAAGGTTAATTAATACAGTATGTTGGAGGAGGTGTCGTGATGTACCACAGGATTGGGAGGATAGGTCTGTCTTGGTTCCCCTGATAAGGAGGGAAAGGGGGATAGAGATGGAATGTCACGGGAGAATCTATAGAGCACGCGTATATGTCTGTTCAAGCTGTGGTTAGGGAAAGCTGCTAATGGGAGGAATACTGACTGAGAGGGATGAGCGAGGTTAACGGAGGGGAAGAATGGGAAAGAACAAAGGAGGCGTAGATTTAGGGGAAAGCAGGGATGTGTGGACCAAGTGGTTTACACTAAAGATGCTTGTGCGAGAAAAGTCTAGAGAGGAAAGGGAAAGTGTAATTGCGTTGTTTTTTAGAGATTATAGAGAAATAGTGCATATGGAAGATGGTGAAGAGGGGGGTGAATTGTGAGAGGCGTGTTGGAGGAAAAATATGGCGGTCACGTGACGCTCCTAGTGGGGGTTAAACTAGGTAAAGGTATTGGGCTTTTATAGGGAATCAGTTAGAATGTGTGTGAGAGTGTTCTAGGAGGGGAGAGTGAGATGTTTGGATGCTGGTGTGGTGAGAGGATTGATGGCAGGGGTGTCGTAATGTCCACCGTGGTCTATGTCAATTTGTTTATGGAGGAGTAGTTTGCAGAAGGAGATGGTGAGGTGAGGGGAAGGGGGCTGGAATTGATGAATGGGAATGATAGAAGGGAAGTGAACTAATACTGTTTGCGGACGATACTGCCCTAGTGGCGAAGAACGCGGAAAGGGCTGAGGTATTTGCGTGAGGGAACGTTTGAGAGAATGTTGTGGACAAAAGGCGCTTTAAAATAAATCCAGTAAGAGTAATAATGTTAGTCGTTTGAGGTAGGAGGAAAGAGAGGAGGGGCAGGCGGGTTGGAGGGTTAGAGGTTAGATTAGGGGGTGTAGTATTGGAAGAAGTTAAGATTTTTAGATATTTAGGGATGGATTTGGGTAAGGGGGGAGGATGAAGGAGGAGATAGATACACTTAGAGTAGGAGAAGGAATGAGAGCTTCGAGTGGTGAGAGAATTATGGAAGGGGGGGATTTATCACAGAAAAGTTAAGATAAGTATGTTTGAAAAAATTTGTGTACCAGCGGGTGTTGTTATGGTGGCCAACGCTCAGGGTTGAATGCCAGTCAGGAAGCAAGTTGGATCAGATTTGAGATTGAAGGATTGATGAGCGGTTTGTGGGTTAGCGAAGGAGAGCGATAGGAAACTAGGGTGTGAGGGAGAGATGTGATTGAGGAATGGTTTGGTGGGCCAAGACGGAGAAGGGACATGTAAGATGGTATGGGCATCTGTGAGAATGGAGGAATCAGAGAGTTTGTGGTTAGGAGAGTTGGGGAGGCGGGGAGGGATAGGAAGGAGAGGAAGCGGGGAGACCAAGAAGCGGAGGTGGATGATGGAAATAAAGGAAGATGCTGGAGGAGGCGGGATGAGGGAGAAGAGCGGATAGGTGTGGCGAGAGATAGAGTGGGAGTGGAGCGAGGATCCTGCTGGTGAGGGCGCAGAGAGGGAAGTGTGACATGAGAGAGGGCATTTAACCGTACCTCTGTACCCCGATCTCAAGACGGGATCAAATAAGTGTAGGTAAAATAAAAAATAAAAAATATAACAAATATATATATAATTTATACTTCCTTTTTAACGTGCCTTTATCGCCTCTTTCAGAGGCACAGTACACACGGGGATTCAGGAGATAACAACTTTAAGGCCGGCATATCCGTAAGCCTGTCGCCACCAACATGTTCTCAGCCGTTTTAATTCTTCCCCCAGGAAGATAAAACTCAGACTGCTACAAAGAGAATTGAACCAGCGTCCCTCGCATGAGAGTCGCGAGTCAACCTCCTACGCCACGAGGCGGTAAATATATATATCATATACTATATATATATATATATATATATATATTAATATATATTTATATTATATATACTATATACTATATATATACTACTAATTTATATATACCTATATATATATATATTAGCGCTACAGTACAATAGGTATATATTCAACATCGCACGTATCTCCTATACTATATAGTATTAATATATATAATATATATATATACGTAATATATATATATAATATTCTTATATCTATATATATAATATCACCGGACGTAAACTGGCCACCACTAATGCATTACTTTCATAGGAGGTCTGAGGAGTCTAAGACCTACACAATTATTATCTTCCTAAATAATTTTTCAGTAACAATGAGCTGATATATATATAATCAAATACTTACATATAGCAAAATCAAAATCATATTATATTTTTTCATACTTAAATTGTGGAATTTGTCCATGAGCCAAAATCAAAGAGCACGTTGAGATAAGAAATGCCTTGCTTAGCAGCATGAGCGAAAACGATGACGGAGTCAATTAACTCGAAATATGGTAAAATAAAGCTCACCTTTATGACGTTAGGTAGGGGCATCACCTAAAGATGCTCTCTCTCTCTCTCTCTCTCATCGTCTCGTCTCTCATCCTCTCTCTGCTCTCTTTCTCCTCTCTCTCTCTCTATCTGCTGACTCTCTCTCTCTCTCTCTCTCTCTCTCTCTCCTCTCTCTTTCTACCTATTGCAATTTTACATACCTTAAATTGTGAAATTCTATTCCATATGCACAAAATGAAAGAGCGAGTTGATATCAGAAATACCTATGCCTAACAGCATGACGGAAACACGACGATGGGAGGCCAATTGACTAGGTTTTAGAAATTACGAGAGAAGACATATAGCTTAAATAATAGCTCACCCTCTATAACTAGAGCGTTATAGTAAGGAAAGATCTCTCTCTCTCTTCTCTCTCTTCTCGTCTCTCTCTCTCCTCTCTCTCTCTTCTCTCTCTCTCTTCTCTCTCTCTCTCTCTTCTTCTCTCTCTCTCTCTCATATCGCATTTATTGCGTAATTACCTATTAAAACGACAATATATATAAATATATATATATAATATATTATATATATATACTATATAATATACATCATAATCACTTATAGTCACCATAATATAGTCACTATATTATATATATATATATATATACGAGTATTATACTATCATATATATAATATATATATATATATATATATATATATTAATAATAAATATATTACTATATATATTATATATATATATATAATATAATATAATATCATATATAATATATATAGTATAATATAACTATATATATATATATTATATATATATATATATTTATATACTATATATATACTATATATATATATATATACTATATATATATATATATATATATATAAAGAATATATATTTATATATATATATATAATATATTATAGTATATAACTATATATACTATATTATATATATATATATATATATTAATATATAAATATATAATATATTAATATATATAATATATATTATATATACTATATATATTATAATATATATTATATATATATATATATATTACTTTTCTTTGTTTTACGAACAAATTTTTTGTTTAGCCTCCCGTGTAGAAAAAATCCACGCTACAGCCGCTATTATTATATATTATATATATTATATCTATATATTATATATAATATACCATATATATAGTATACTATAAGCTATCTTATATATACTCACCTATTACTCATAGTATATCTTACCTATAATATATGAAGTTATATATATATATATATATAATCATATATATATGATGTGCCGATCTTGATGCTGGTTATCTGTGTTCAGATCATTGTGTATGTATGATTTTCAGATTTTGTTATTGTAATTGTATGTAACAGATTTGATGCCGATATTCATATAATCTAGTATATAACTACGGAATATATAACTATATAATATCTTATATATCCTTATATCTGTATGAGTATATATAGACTATACTAGCTTTAATCCTTTATACATACTATATATATATATAGTTATATATGATATACTACTATATATATATTATATTATATATATAATATCATATAACTTGTAATATATATTTATATATATATATATATATATATATATATATATATTATATGGGAATTAAAACACTTAAAATTATCGTAAATTCAATTTTATAAAAAAACAAACATGAATACAGAAAAACAGTCACTGAATTTTCTTTGTTTCCCAAATGTTTGCAAACATCTTTACGTTTCGAAATAGAAAATAATGATTATTTTCATTCCTTTCAAATAGGTTACTGGAAACATCGTTTCCTGTTCTGAGCTGAAGAGAAGGCAAACATTCGCTGCATTTCATTTTATATTACTATATTATATATATATATATATATATATATATATATAATATATATTTAACATTAATATTTAATATATAATACTACATATATACTTACTATATATATATATTTATAATAATATATATTTATATTAATATTATATATATATACAGTCACTCATATAATATATATATATACGACTATGATATATATATATACTAATATAATATATATATATTTTTATACTATATATTACATCACTAATATATACTATATATATTATATATATAGTATAACTATCATATATATATATATATAATATATATATATATAATATATAATATATATTATATATTATATATATATTATATAAATATATATATATATATATATATATATATACTATAAACTAAATACTATATATACTATATATATATATATATATATATATAATACTATAATAGTATATATTATTACTAATCATATATATATATATATCATATATATATAACAAACCATTTCAATCAAGACGTCGGCGCGGTTAATAATAGATAGTAATGCCTTAATTAAAATATTACTTGTGAAAATCACTTATATAAATAAGAAAGAAAAATTCTAATAAACAAGATATAACCTTCTGTAAGCTTTAATATTAGAATTTATAAATATTTAATAATTTTTCTGCATAGATATTCCTCATAAATTCTGATAAATTGATATTTGTCAACTTACAACCTCTTACTAAAAGATTATTGATTTTCTTCTAATTATATATTAAGGATCTTCTTAGTTTGATCTAGTCTAAGTACAATTACGCCTATATATATATATACATACTATATAATACTATATATATATATATATAGCTATATATAATAATATATATATACTATATAAATATATATACTATTATATATACTACTACTTATATATATAATATTGCTTGAATGCAGGGGAACATCTAGTTCTTTTCTATTCTGTCAATTTTTTTTATGGAAAATCTCGCGAGTTTCCTGTGTTCTAAACTATATATATTAGGAAATGAAGAATCATTCTCATCCATCTTTATAAATACTTTGAATTCACTCATACACAGATTTTTGTGTATATATTATGCGTTACATACAGTAAAAACTTGCTTATTGTTAAATTATCCATTTTATAAAAAAATGTGGGTAATTGTGTGCACAGTGCCATACATATAACCATACACACACTCGCATATATTATATATATATATATATATATATATATAATACTATATTATATATATATACTATGTATATTATATAGTAATATTATAATATTATATATATAATATTATATATATACTATATATATATAATATATATATATATTTATATATACTATATTATATATATATATATTAACTATATATATATATACATATATATATATATTAATACATTATGATTTACAATGAACAATGTCATTCATTTTAAAAACTTCTTCTATTTCATCTTAGTGCCATTGGAAATATAATAAATAATAATAATAATAATACATAACATAAATTACTAATAATAATACATAATAATACATAATAAACAGATAATAATAATGACTTAATAAATAATAATAATAATAATAATAATCAATAAAATAATAATAAAATCAATAATAATAATAAATAATAATAATAATAATAATAATAATAATAATAATAATAATAATAATAATAATATAATTATAAATAATAATAATAAATAATAAAATAATCAATAATAATCACTAATAAAAATTTTAAAATAATTAAATTCAAAAATTTATTCAATTACAGAGAAATTACAAATTATGTCATTTAATAAACATAGTAAGACATAACATTTTCTATCCATTATATTCGTCAGAATATGTTTAATAATTTACCCAATACATAATCAATTATAATAACCAAAAATTATTTCCTTACGTATCTGAAATCGGGGTTCTTACTAATGTTGACCAACTAAACAACTCAGTGTATGTCCCTTTGTATCAACCCGAAATACATTTAAATAATAATTGGTCTAAAAAATCAATAATAATAATAATAATAATAATAATAATAATAATAATAATAATAATAATAATAATAATAATAATAATAATAATAATAATAATAATAATAATAATAATAATAATAATAATAATAATAATAATTTTGATGTAAAATAATAAATCTCCTTTGACTCATTCAAGTTCATGGGGGCTGGCCTTTGAGTACTCAGCAATTATGGAAGGAGAAAACCGGCGAGCTTTAAAAGGTACGCTTGAAACTTCTTTTTTGGAGAACGGGATCTGCCCTAGTGGATAAGGCGAACACGGCTTACTGTTAACTACAGCGACGCGCGGAGTCCAGTGTTCGAATCCCGCTGATGGAGAGTAAAATCTCCTTTGACTCATTTAAGTCTTTTTAAGTCTTAATATTATTAATAGTAATAATAAAAATAATAATAATAATAATGATAATAATAAGTAATAACTACCATAATAATAATAATAATAGATAATAATAATAATTATAATAGATAATAATAATAATATATAATAATAATAATAATAACAGTGATGATAATAATAATAATATATAATTATTTTTAATATAAAATAAAAGTAATATAGCTTAAAAATTAGGTATACTTACTAAAAAGGGAACCCATCTTGTGTCATTGACAACATTACGTCCCAATCTTGCGTGCTTATTTTGACTATACTCCGATTAATTAATAAGATTTAGAGCATAATAATAAAATAATGAATAATAATATATAATAATAATAATAATAATTAATTAGATAAATTTAAAAATGGCCATCAATCATAATAGTAGCTGCACAGTAGTATTCAGTACGAATGACATAGTCAATACACTACTACCACAGCTGACCAACTACTTACTACTACTACTTACTACTACTTACTACTACATAGCTTACTGACTCACTATACTACTAACTACTATTACTGCTACTACTACTCACTACTACATAATAATAATACATGAATCAATAATAATAATCCTATAATCGCAACTCATCATAATTATAATAATAACTAATAATAATCAATAATATAACTAATAATAATATAATACATCAATAATAATAATAAACATAATACATAATAATAATAATAAATAACTAACTCAATAATAATAATAATAAACAATAATAATATCAATATAATAATAATAATATAATAATAACTAATAAGTAATAATAATAATAATAATAATAATATAATAATAATAATACATAATAATAAATAATATAATTATAATAATAATATAATAATAATAATAATAATAATCAATAAGATAATAATAATAATAATCCGA